>PPJN03000010.1:98386-248382 GCA_003705795.3 Blastobotrys americanus | reverse complement strand
GTTGATAAAAGTGGCATAGCCCAAATGTTTGTTAGCCATCCCCATAGCTCTATCGTATAACTAGCTCCTTCAGATTGGTGACAAGGGCTTAGAAGTAGATGTTGATTGCATTATATTAGACTGCCGTTTCTAGGAGATTTTGTTGTCACGGTTGACTGAGCAGTAAAGTGGCTGTGGTTGTGACTACATTGTATATTCTATCTATACAGGACAGGACAGCGAAAAGGTTGGTGTTCAAAGCTTTTACGAGTTGAAGAACTTAATGTCCGAGAGATGTTCGCTCAAAGAGCAATGAGGTTCTCAAATAGGTTCTCATTTGTTAAGCGGATACGCTCAGCGCCAACATCCAGACTTCCTACGCCCGAACAATCGCCCAGACTGAGTGCTACGATTGAATCTAAAATAGCTTTTCATACTGAGACGTCGGAACACAGTTCGGCGTTATCAAATTCATCTACCTCATCAACATCGGCACATGTACCAGAAGATGCTACAGTGTCATCCAAAGACACAGTCTCACAAGCCAACCCGGTTCCTAGCAATCACAACTTGGTATTTCATATGGCAGAAGCATACCTGCCCAAGCTTCAGGAAAATACAGCCTATATTCCTCAAGAAGTTCGAAAAAAAGTCGCTGGCGACCTTAATTCTAAGACAACAGACCGTCCAGACTCCGGTCAAGATTCATTTTTTCATGTATACCTCAGCTCCGGAGATAAGTCGGGCTCAATTGCTCTAGGAGTGGCGGATGGTGTTGGTGGTTGGGTATCTGTAGGTGTAGACCCTTCAGAGTATTCACATACGATATGTGATCTTATGGTGGAGCGATTTTTGCAAGAACAGACCCTTCGTCCTGCTGAGCCATTAATTAGACCTTCTGGGCTTATCTCTTATGCATATGACAAAATCAAGGCCGAGAGTCTGGTCAAAGCAGGCTCCTGTACTGCCTGCGTTGGAATTGCATCTCCAGTATCTGGAATCTTACAAGTAGCTAACCTTGGCGACTCTGGCTATTCTATCTACCGCCAAGGTCGACTTTATAGACAGTCTAAACCTCAGACCCATCGCTTCAATACTCCCTACCAGCTTGCTATGATCCCAGATTGGATCAAGTTTGAAAATGTCAAAAGGCTCGATGACAAACCCTCAGACGCTATATCAACTACACATACTCTTCAACATGGCGATGTTGTTGTGTTTGCCACAGATGGTTTATCTGATAACTTATTCAGTCACGAGACCCTCAGTGTGGTTACAGACATCATGTTAAAGACATCATCGTGGAAAATGGGTCAAAATGGCGAAATAGAGCCCGCTACTGACATGTCTGGCTCTGCTGAGCTAGCAGTGTCTCTCGTTCGTAACGCCGCTTTACACTCCATGGATTCACAGAAACCTACTCCTTTCAGCCAAGAGCTCAAACGCGAAGTAGGCATTAGCACTTATGGAGGTAAGCCAGACGATATCACAGTCGTATGTTTACTGGTTCAAAACTCTCCAGCAAATGCAGCAGCCTCTTCATCTGCTTCGTCTTAGACACAAACACATGTATTTATTTGTGAAATGCTGATTCTAAAACTATTCACATAAATGAGACTCACTACTAATTAACACTCAATTGCGACGGTACCGAGTTCGTGGAAGCTCCATTTGGAGGTTCTGAGAAGCCCCTCCAGATCTTTGATCTTCGTCGTTTTCATAGCGTTCGGAATAACGCATGATATATTCTTTAAGCATTTGCTTCTCGCGTTGTCTCTCTTCGACATTATGGGACACCGACAGAGCCATTTTGGAGTCTTCTGGTATGTCCATTGCCCTGACTTGAACTTGGCCTCCCTGCTTCGTCATCAGTTTATATCTCGTGGTGCCCTGTAACGAAGGGGTAGGCTGATGATTCGAATTTTCGGAGCCTTGAGCTTTTGTAGGCACTGGCTCTTTAAATGCAAATTTATGGTCCCCTGAACCTGGGCCTTGTGGGCGAGATCCCCTTCCAATCATCATTCTCTCAAAATCCCGTTCAATTTCCTCCAGTGCCTTCTGATTCTTCTTCTTTTCATTCTCTTGTCGCATCCTTAGTGATCTCTCTTCATCCAGTTGTCTTTGTCGCTCTTGCTCTTCCGGAGATAATTCAACCGGTTTAGGAGGCTCGGTTTTTGACTGAGCTTGCAATGCCTGCTGTTGGAAGAGTGCTGGATTCACTTTTATGGTACTTGTGCCACCCACCTTTTTGGTTTCGTCATTCAATGCTTGGGCTGCTTCCATGAGACTGGTGGCTAGCGATCGCTTCGGCCATAACATTTCAAACGTATCGCGAACCTGGAATTCAACATCCATCGACAGCTTAGTCTTGGTGAATAAATAAAACTGGAAATTTGCTAACAGCAAATCGATTCGCCCATGTACTCTCAAAAGTCGAGACGTTTCCGCGACTTCTAGAACCGTACAAACTAGTCGGATTCGAAACAAATCATCTGGAGGATCAAGCTCACTGTATACTCCGGGCATTGGCCTGCCCTGAGGATGTCCGAAAGATAAGATTAAGTAGAGAGTTTCATAAATAACGCTTGGTTCGACAATTCCAAACGTGGCAAGCTCCGAAAGGTATCGAGCCTGAGCCAATCTCTGTTGGTTCATTGAAAAATCGGACAACTCTAAACCCCGCCGGATATCTTCAAACAGGGTATCCACAGTCATTGTTACGAACGATGGATATTCCGACTTCAAACTGTTAAGCATCCATGCAATTAACCCAATGTTTGAGTAGGACACCTTGTGAATCTTTGCAAAAATCTTTTTTAAAGAGGTCAGCATGGGGCCAGATTCTCTGAAATCCATCTTACGAATTTGGCGCATTATTGGATCAGCAGTTTCACCAGAGAGCTCAGTGTACATTAAGTAACGTAGGTATTTTTCAAAGGTGCTCCTCTCCTTCAGGACCACAACAGCCTTTCGTTCATCGGAAGGAAGTACATATACAATTGCTCCTTTTAACATTAGCTTCTTATCAGCACTAAGATACCTCTCACCCATTTGTCTTTGAAGCACCGCCAGGGTTTTAGTCATTAGAACATTTGTCTCCGTCTTTCGTAACAAGTATCTTCCACAGCTTTCAAAGAAATGAACTAGATTAACGGCGTTAAAATCGTCCAGATTCCTTATTAGTACCATTAGTTTACTAAAAACAAGGTGCCTGGGAACTAGCCCAAATTTTGTGAGCTCACTGATATATCTGATGTTTGACAAGATCCTTTGATAAACTTTTGGATCACGGCGTCTCTTTTGTAGGTGTGTAAATGTCTCGTCCAACCGTATCAGCATCGTCTCGATAATTTCAGGAGCCACTGGGGTCAAGGTGGCAACAAACCTCGCGAAGAAGGGGAATTTGAAACTATCCGTCATTTTAACTCGGATGAGAAAGTCTGCAACTCGCTGACGATAGCCTGGGGTATTGATTGATAAGAACTCTAAGGCAGTATCATCAATACTCTGTCGAGAAGGTTCCTCCGAGAAACCCTTGAGCATGTAGTAAAGTCTATCAGGCTTGGGCCCATCCTCGTTGTTTGAATCTGGAGCTGAAACACCCGAATTCACAGGATCGCTTTCTGCCAATACGTCAGCAACTGGTGATGGATCCGGTGGGGGTTGAGTAGAGATAGATTCAATGTTATTTAACAATTCGCCTTCTTCTGCATCAGATTTCACCGATTCCACATCATCATCAAACATGCCGTCCTCGTCTTCGGTTTCGACTCCATTATTTTCCTCGTCGCGAGCTTGGATCGCTTCAGCTAGTTTGCGTATGTCAGTAATCTGTTCATAGAACTTGCGTTGTTCGTTGTCCTCCCATATACCAAGATCCGTAGTCTTGAAAAGAGTGCCACCTTTCCGGATGAGCATTTCTTCATCGGTTTCATTAGTCATTCGGAATTCAGGCAAAGGCATGGACATTATATCGGAGATCATACGACAGCCAGTGACCATGTCTTGTACTCGAGTATATAGCTCATCGTATTCTCGCCGTCTCGCAGGGAAAGCTCTACCTGTCCTGATTGATGCGTTCTCAATTGCTCGTTCCGTTTTTCTCAATTGGGCGGCCAACTCCACTACTCGATTCTGATACTTCTGAGTATAGATTTTGAATAAATGCCTAAACCGTTCCTGGTCCTGTGGTGATACTATTCCATAGGAACCATCCAATGTGGCGCTTTCGACGCCAGTCTCTGAACGACCGATACCATTAGAAGTTTCGTAAGCACTTTGATCAAGGTTATCAGCAGGTGAGCCATTTTGAGATCCATATTTTGAATCAACTTTTGATTTCTCCTCCCCTTCTACTTCTACTTTTTCTTCTTCTTCGTCTTCTTCTGCTCGGAACTTGGTGACTGGCTTAGCGATACCCAATAAAATGCTTCCATAAGACTTTAAAATCACTACTGCAATATCCAAAGTAGAAAACCAAGAGGTATCAAACGTCAGTATCTGACGAAGTGCCGATAACGGTGGAGGTACCTGTTCCCCCTGGACTTTGATAAGAGCCCATTGAGGAACCTCAAAACGATAGGGGGCGACGTCAGTTGAATGCCTAAATACTTCCACTACCCATAACTCAATAATTGCTCTCAGAGCAATCTTATGCTTCTCATTTCTAACAGAGATCTCACGATTTTTTGCATCCGTAGTCAGTGTATCCAATTCATGCATAGAGGGATAATGGATTACACCCAGCAGTTCAGATAGAAGACCCATGGACACTGTCGGTCCAAATCGTTGGTGGAGCGCTGATGCTACCTCAACTCCAACAAACAAGTCTGCTGATGACTTGGTTCTTAATAAACCTTCAGCCAATGCATCGATAATCTCGGAAAAATATCTGTCTAGGGATAATGAACCAATCTCTTTTAGCAGTGTCGAGCTTTGACTCTCAGTCAACCCTACCTTGCACCGTCTGATAAATGTGGTATTCCTCTTCAATGACGTATCTAAAGTTTCAGCTATTGGGAACAGACCTGTTGTTAGCTCTCTCATAAATCATAACATATCCAATCGCACATCTACATACCATGCTTTCCTTCCCAAACTTGACTATTCAGCTGCCGTAGCTCTTTTCTGCGAATGTTTCGTGCTCTTCGCGGGTCTACAGGTATAATCTACTAGTTAGAACTCTGAACCATCATCCTAAACCACTTTTGCAAGCCCAATCTTCCTTTGACATTACATTAGGCTGTTTTCTCTTCATACATACAGATGCCATGGTTCTTGACTATTCGCAGACTCTAGCTCTCGTTTCGCAGTTGGTGAAACACTACGTTAGGCAGCACCAAATAGCTCAAATGCTAAAAGGTTAATGATACTCACGAAAACAAACTCTGATCACCAATTTCGTGAGACCATTAAATTCCCTTCGCTTTAGCTTGCACTTTCTTTAGCCATCGCAAGCCTTGGTAGCTGTCGTGGAATAAATTCGTCCTCGCGCTCGAGCCGTGCGAAGCTGGTCGATGAGCTGCTACTACGTGATAGAGAGAGGAGAGGTTGATTTGACGACAATAGTAAGGGCAGTTGTGAGTTCAAGATTGATAAGGGATATGAATGGAATAACAAGGAATAGTAATGGTCATAATTGAATTATCTACAGTGTCGCAGGTTCAGGTAGTAATATCATTCAGTTCATAAGATTTGGCAATTAACCTAATAGCTACTCACTAAGGCCAAGTTTAGATTAGCAGTTTTGAAATCTCAGCTTCAATATCTCGAACCGATTGCTCCAGTGGGGGTATCTCATCAAATCTACGATTGGAGCGTGCGGTATCTATCATAGTGGCCAATAATGATTTTTGCTCTTGTAACACTGAAAGGTGTAACTTTAACTCAGGATCAGTAGTAGAGTCATTGGAAGTAGAGCCAGGAGTGTCATCAGTGTCCGGATCTTTAATGGATTGAGTAGGCTGTAGTTCTGAAGACAATTTGGAGGGTTCTCTGACATGCTTCAAAGCCTTTGGTAGGGCTTTCAAAGGGAGCATTCTCTCTTGAAGAAACTGAGCAGAGACAGCATACAGTTGACGCTGTATTCGTTTCTCAGACGAGTTAGCGGTATGAATGGTTAGTATCTTGCGAGACTCTGAGTCAAATTGTAAAAACAGATCCATGAGACGTTTTCGGATATTTGTAGCCTCAGCAAGGGTTTCATGAGGAGGTGGATGCAAAGGATCATTGATTACTTCTAGCATTGCCTGAAATCGAGGATGGATTAGATCGATTGACTTTCGGAGTCGTTCTAGACTATCATAATACCGTAGCACTGAAGGCTTTGGTTCTTGCTGCATCTCGATCTTGAAATTACGCTTTCCAAACACCCCATCTCTACAATCCCGGCAGATTCGAATCGACAGGTCTCCTTGGTTAGGAACCTGAGCAACCCCGCTAACTAGTTTTTCTGATAGAATGCTGAGCTGCACATTGTTTGAACATCCAGTAGTATGGCTGGCACATACAACCTTGCCACATACTCTACAATGGTGCTTTCTTAACGTATAGCCGAATCGCTGCTTACAGATGGGACAGCCAGCTATATTCTTGTCATCTTGCCATGGGGTAATCGATCGTTCAACTTGCTTGCGCCTCTGGATACTTCCATAGTTCAATAATCCCATATCGTCGTCATAAGGCTCCAAGCGCTCAATTAATGTCAGTATTCGCTTCTCAAGTTTGTTCGTTTCCAAATCTTGAGCATTCACCTTAGCCTGACGCAGGGACCAGAATTGAGAGGTCTGATCGACAATAAATCCTCCATTGTCATTATAGCCAGGACGTGATTTATAACAGGTTTCACATACTCTACACCAGATTCCATTTTTGGGGTCATGCTTGGCTGCTTTGGAAAGTTTCATCTCGTACATGGTATGCTCATTACAGAACAGTTTGCCACATTGACGGCAATTGACTGACCCATTTCTTGATCCCAGTACTTTATCACAAAGAATGTCCGAACATCGCTCGCCTCCTTTGGCCTTCTGCCAATGTTTCTTCGTAACCAACGACTCCGTAGGACGCTGATCGGATCCAACGACCACCGCAGACCCAGTCCTCTTATGACTACTACTTGTTGATCCCTTTACCTGCCCATTTCGAGGAGTCACGCTTCCAGTGGAGCCTGGAGAATCATTATTAGTGAGATCAAAGAAATCAAATCTCTGTAACCCTGTCTGGAACACATTGCTCACAGGCTGTAACTGTTTGGCCCGTTCAACCTTTTTCTTGAACCAGGACATGATTTGTTCATTCTCTCCGCTGGGCATCTCACTGTGGACGTCATCCAAATGTCGGTTTAATTGAAGTAGCGTCACCATGGACTCATCACAAATTGGACACACCAAGCCATGATCCTCGCCATTTACCTCGTTCAATGAATCCACATCGGGGCTGTTACTGGAAGTTGTCATCTCTCCACTGTCCATACTAGACGTGGATCCTCCCCTACCATGGCCCCCTTCACCTCTCATCGGAGATAGTCCTCTTAGTGGAGAAAGCAACCTTGACCGAGAATCGACATCCTCCACTATTTGATCTTCAATGGAATCTGATTCTGGTACCTTCAAAGAACCTTTCGCTTTCGTTGGCTGACCTATCGGCTGGGCCATGGGCTTAGCCCCCAGAACTCGCCTGCCTGGCGCATTCATACCCGGACCCTATCCAAATGGTGGTACCAGTTGACCACAGCTTTTTATCTGGTAACTATCATCAGCACAACCCTCAGATAACTGTCAAAGTGTTCAGTAAACCAGTTGTGATCCGGTACTTCTGTTCTCTGGCCACTCTTTGATTATTCCTGGTTTGGTTGGACTCGCGGTGTCGGTATCTAAAGCTGTTCGGGACGGCGGTGTTGGCAAGCCACCTGGATTAAATAGGGAGTAAAAGAAGGCCCTGAACCAGAAGGATTCTACACTGAAAATTGGCACTTTCGATAGAGTTAGGTCTAACTGTAAGGGTATAGAGTATGGATTGCTGAAATTTCTGAGTTAGAACTAGGCTTGGATATTTTTTTCTATGGTTATATCTATAGACTGCATGTTGTGACAGTTTCTTGGTGTTCTTGAAGATTGATTGATTAAGTTACAGAGCCAACTGGACAGACAAAGTAGTGCAAAGAAAGCTTAGAATAATTGGAGAATCTCACAAGCCAGGGGATTTATAGTTGATTCACTGTTCCTAAGGTCGAACACCGAATGTAAGTTATACATTGTATCGCCTACTATAATCAGTGTGTTGATATCTTTATTGCATAGCAGGCAGGATCCATCTCTATATCGGTGGAACGACTAAACTGCTATTACTGCAATATCATTAGGGGTCTTGTAGTAGGTTTGATAAAGATGCTCACATATACTGAAGTGTCATATTTCGATGACGTGCTAGTAGATTGTCTAATTGACAAGGTATACTATTGGGCAAGCACCCGAAAAACCCGAGAGTATAAACCGATTCGAGGAGTGTCGAGTGAGTCCATCATAACCCTGCTTCGTGATACAATCACCAATGCTCATGGCAAAAACCCAAAGCCTATACTTGTTTCGGCGTCCACCCAATTCCTCGATTTAAAACCTATCAGAGTCTTCCTAGGTCGGTTCCAGGGTCGACGAGAACGAATCGAGTTCGAGCGTCATGTAAGACGCTACCTTTCAATTTATCTTCCTGGCTGTGGATTTGGTATCGAGGTTACTGATAGGTACCGTTCACGATCGAATTGTAATGAAGCTTCTGTGGTGGCTCGAACACCATTCATACAGGGTCAAGAAATTCGATATCTTTCGGGAATCCTGGTGGAGTTGACCGAGGAAGAAGAAGCAAAATTGAATGATGGTAGAGATTTTAGTATCATCAATTCTTCGCGTCTCGGTACAAATTGCTTGATGTTAGGACCGGCTCGGTTTGTAAATCATGACTGTGCTGCTAACGCTCAGTTTGTGGCTTCGGGAAAACAAATGTGTATTCAGGCCAAAAGACCAATAGCAGTGGGTGAAGAAATAACCGTCGAGTACTCTAAGAATTACTTTGGAAAACAAAACCGGGAGTGCCTGTGTGCAACGTGTGAGCTGCTGCAGATCAATGGACACTCAAAGCTCCCGCTTCCCCCAGATTCTGATGACGAGGATGACATTGTAAACCATGGCCCTGACTTGAATCTAAGAAGTGGCGATGCAGTTTTGTCTACGAGACAGTTGGAGTCACCTTCTCTGAGCGACATTGATAATCCGCTGATACATCTTGACTCACCACCCAGCATTCTTGCTACTAAGTCTACGAACATGACCATAGATGATGGTGCCATCAGTGGTGGAGAGGTCATTTCTCAATTCCCAAACGGGCTTTCTCGATACACTACCAATTCCACAAATGATTTATCAACAGACTCATCCAGATCGAGCTCAATTGGGTCGAGTGACCCAACGAATAGATCTGCTTTAGACACCCCTCCAACCTCTAGTGAACCAGAACCAGTGGCTGAGCAGACCAGATCGCTACGGCCCCGTAAGCTATCAGTTGCGACGACAGTTGCTGACGCAGCAGTTACGACAGTTGGCTATGATAAACTCGCCGAGCGTCTGAGGGTTTACTTTTCAGAACCATTTGTGGAAGACGTTGTCGGAAAATTGAAGGATACATGTGCTAACTGTAGAGTTCCGTTCCTGAAGCCTACTGAATCGACTGATCGGATGGGTGCTAGACGACGTGTTTGTATGCGATGCTTCCGACATTACCAGCTATACCAAGCTAGTTGGCCGAGCACACAGGCATTAGTTGAGCCTATGGATCTCTATTACAGTTCCGAACCTGAAGGAAGTGATGAACCGGAGCACTCAAAGGTTAGTACTGGCGATGAGTCTGATGCCCAAGGTAATAATGTACTATTATTTCGCAGAAAGAAGCGTCGTGAACTGGCTCCTGCTGTTCCTGACGAAGAGCCAGTGAGCAAGAAACGAAGATCCATGAGCGCCTGGTTATTAAAACGTCAAAAAGAAGACCCATTGCCATCGGAGAAAAAATTTAATGAGAAGCCTAAAAGGAAATATACAAAATCAAGCGCTACTTCTCGTAAAAACTCCGAGCGGCCTGAGACTCCTTCTAGAGTATCACGTCGTCTCCAAGATTTACAGCTTGGTGAATTCAAGCATCTCACCCAACGAATCCGCAAACCTACCTGGAAAATCCTTGATTCCCAAGTCCATTCTACAGACTAAAGGAAGAGGACTTACTACTTGGGGTAATTGGTTCATTCAGTGTACTTGGAGCAATTGATTCTGCTAACTATTTATTCCTTCAACTTGAGGTCCCAGACAACTCCTAACCTACCCTAGTTATTCTTATTGTTTCTTGGTTATGTATGCATTATACGCATAAGAGATGTGCGTGTATACAGTAAAACATATTGAAAAGATCATAATTCATGGCTGCAGCCTTAGATCTGTAAAACAGATTTATTTTTCCCCACTAAACCCCCTCAGACGTCACTACCTACCAGTTCGTACTCAGATCGTGGCCCTGATCTCTTTGAGGGAAAGTCCCACAAAGAATAGTAATCTACTGAGTTGCCATTCAAAGAGCCAGTGCCGCCTCTGAACGTATGAAACATGTTCCAGTCTCCAGTTGGGAACCAAAAATCTGTACAATTCCTGTAAATTCCATAGTCTACTGGATTTGAATTGTTCAATTGTGTAGAATCATGATTAAAGGTATCACGGGCAGTTGAAACGAACTGGTCAATTCCAAGTGCCCTGGTGAGAGTGGAATGCCATTTACGAGAAGACGCTTTGAACGCTGGTACCTCACCCGGAGAGGTAGCAGTCTCGATAGAATGATGGTCAAGTGGAAGCGAAGAGAAGTCATCCACTCCCATAAAGCCGAATCGATGAAGGTTGGACGACTCAAATGAAGTCAGGTTTCTAGCAATTTGAACGAATTGGACGAAAACCACAAGAGATAGCCAAGTCAATTGCAGAGTTCCCCATACCACAATCTGAGTGGTAGCATTTGCATGGGTGAGTCCAGGACAGAATGGACCTGGAGCAAACGGACAACTGTCAGTTTCCGGCAGTAGTGACACATAAGTATCAAAGTATAGCCAATCCAGTGTTAGCAGTCCCAACATCAGTGACACCACATAGATAACAAACATACGATGATTCCGAATTCCAATCACATTGTTGACCCAGGGACAGATATGATCAAATCTAGCAACCACCCGCTTGGAATGACGATCATACCTTGACCTCAAAGGCTTATGAATATATGTGGCAATACAAAAGTGACGGGAATCGTATTCACCATTCTCTAACAATTTCTCAATCACCTCTCGCTGCTCATTTATTCCTGAAAGCTTGGGTACATACCCAGGATCCATAAACATTGTCTTAATGAAGGAATAGATAACTGTACCAAATAAGACAGAAAACGTAAAGTTTAATAGCGGAGCCACTGAAAGGGTGGTAGGAAGAATGTCAAAAAGATAGAACATCAGCACCCAGAATCCGGAGGCTCCAAACACTCCAGACAAGAATGGAGATTCGGATAAACCATGGCGACCAAAGTATGCGTTAAACAGTACAAACCTTCTCAGCAGTACCACCGATCCAATGGCTAGACCGGCCGACAATGGGACTCCTATAAAGATGTTGAAATTGCCAAGAAAATAGATCACAGATGGAAGAACCACGAATGGGACGAAAAAGGTGATCAAATCTACTGTCTTTTTGGTTAAGTATCGATGGATTGGAGTGCCATTTGGGAGCCGCCCAGCATCCGCTAACGCGCCAATCCAAACCGGCAATGTCCTCATTTCCTCCGCCATCACTCGGGGACTCTTACCCTCATTGTTTTTAGCAAACACATCGGAACCTTCTTCGATTAATCTTTTCATGCTCGCTCGGTTACCTCGAACAATTGACCAATGTAGAGCAGTGAACCCAAGGGAATCAGCAATTTTAACGTTAGCACCCCAATTCAAAAGGCTATCAATACTGAGTGCATCCCCTTGATAAGCAGCCCAATGAGCAGCAGTACGTCCAGAAGCATCTACAGTGTCTATGGGTATTCCCTGGTGAAGCAGGTAAATAACCAGCAACACGTTTGACGAGTGAATTGCTAAATGAAGCGCATTGAATGATTGAGAGTCAGTGCGAAGAGGGTCCGCTCCATGCTGGATGAGTAGGTGAGCAATATATACCAGGCCGTTTCTACAAGCCCAATGGAGTGGAGTCGCTTCCAACTCGCCTCCCTTTTTGTCTACTTCTGCTCCGGCATCAATTAAATATTTGCTCGCTGCCATACGATTGTTAATAGCGGCCCAGTGGAGAGCAGTTGTGCCATCAGGTTGGATATCTTGGGCAGTTGCTTTACCAGAATCCAGCAATTGCTTGATCTTTTCCACATCCCCTGTCTGGGATGCTAGGACTAACTCTGATACTACAGCGTTGGGGTTGCCTCCTTCCGATCCACCATCATGGCCTTGAGCACCACCAAGACCAGAGCCAACTCCTGATGAATCCGAAGTCACACCAACATTTGACACTGACGTCTCAGCCGCTGCCCGAGATGGCACTACTCCTTGAGGGTCTAAAGATCCACCCTTTGATGCCATCAGCGTCTTTGATTATCCTTCTTTCAAACTTAGTCTACACTCCCTACCTCTGATCCCTCCTTACACTGCTGTTCGGCCGCGCCACCAACGTCTCTCGCCCTCGACCGGTGGCGGTGTATGAGTGGCTCAGCTCAAACGAAGTGAAGTCCTAACGTATGGTGGTAGGAGAAGAAATAAAGCAATTGAATTAATTGACAGAAGCAATTGAAGCAATTCAATCAGTTGGACGGAAGCAAATTGAAGCACTTTAATATCGACTACTGATTATGTAAATTGTAACTCTAAAATTCGAGTTATACAGGATTATCGAATTGACAAAGTATAGACAAATAGAATCTACACCGAACTGAATGTTTGTTGAATTTTGCAGCTAAGGAAATGGCTCAATATAAACCAAATAGCCAAGTACAAAGTCTGAAAATTACCTGTTTAATCATAGCGATGCCTGTCTTGAATTTATTCAATTGGACCATCTGCTCTTGTTATTCAACTTTTTGATGGTAGTTGTTGATTATTCCCTCTCCTATCACATGCACTTCTCGATAAGACAAGATGTCTCGCAGCCATACTGAACCGATGTTCTGAAAGATCGAGTATATAAAAGTTGAAATAATCTAGGGATTTCTTTGCGGAAGACCATATTGAGATACAACAGTCTGTAATGAAGGCGGTAATAGCTAAGTCTTATGGGAAAGTTCCCTCCACCTTGGAGCTTCGGAAGGACTGGCCACGGCCCAATGCCGAAGAGCTTGAACCGCATAGTGTGATCGTTAAGATCCATGCTGCTAGTCTAAATCCTGTGGATTGGAAAATAATAGAGGGTCAACTAAGACTTGTGACCAGCAAGACCCGGCCATTTACAATCGGAACAGACCTGTCGGGTACTATTGATGCTGTCGGGTCTGCTGTCACCCATTTGAAAGTAGCAGACGAGATTATTGCTCAGTTACCTCCTTCGGCCCTAGGTTCACTTCAAGAGTATGCAGTTATTCCAGAAAACTATGTTGGCCGCAAACCTAAGAATCTGTCGTTTGAAGAGGCTGCTGCTATTCCATTGGCCTCAATGACAGCTCTAGACTGTATCGACCGAGCTGGAGTTCCAAACTTCACTCCAAAAATCGCATTTGTACCTGCCGCCCTTGGTGGAGTTGGTCTTTTCGCCACTCAAATTTTAGCCAATATTTACAACGTACCAATCGCCACCACGGTTTCTACTGCTAAAGTGGACAAGATAAAGGACCTGATTCCTGAGGCTACTGTTGTCGATTATAAGAAGCATGACTATACTACTCAATTGAGTAAGATTGACCTGGTCATTGATACTACTGGGGATGTTGCCAATGAGGCAAAAGTACTGAACCAAGGAGGAAAGATCGTATCCGTCGCAGCACTTCCAGACCCTGAAGTAATCACTAGAGTGTTCGGGCCCCAATTTTTCTTTGTTCGAGGATATCTGCAATTTTCAAACTGGCTGCAACACAGGAGAGTCAATGCGGTCAATGGATCTTATAGCTATGTGTGGGTAGAGCCCTCGAGAGAGAAACTGAATAAGATTGTCGATTGGATTGAACAAGACAAAATCAAAGTTGTTGTGGACACCGTTTTTAAGCTTGAAGATTATGTCGAGGCTTTTAAACTATCGCAAAAGGGTCCAACTGGTAAAGTCATAATCAAAGTTGTGTAATACAACCACTATAAGGGTGAATTATGGGATTCTCATCTAGTCAAACCAATTACGTACATTAATACAAGGACAGCTATTAACTACTATGGTCATTTTAGGGCTTGTAATAGAATTGTCACAGCGAATCGCCGATAGGTTACATCTATTAAGTGCTAATAGCTGGCTGTTATTCTAACTACACTTACACCATCCAGTCAAAAAAAAAAACACAACAAATTTACAATCCCAAACGACTAACTGCACAGAACATCAGTGCTGTCCATCTTCATTTGAAGACCGTTTGCTGGTCTTTCCATTGACTTTTGAATTGGACTCCTTGACCTCATTCTGAAGAGTCTCCAATACAGATGAAGTCTGCAGCGTACTAGAGGATGGTGAAGTCCGAGGAGCAGAGGAGCTGGCAACAGAACCAGAAGAAATAGAAGGTCCAGCCTGTCCTCCCTGGACTTGCTCATAAATCTTCATTCCGGAAGTAATCAAAGATGAGATATTACCAAGCTCTGCAGGAATTACTACAGTATTAGATTCCTTGGCAAGATTGGAGAATGCATCCACGTACTTTTCTGCTACCTGTAGTGCTACAGCGTCCGAACCACCTGGAGTCTCTCTAATTGCGGTAGCAACTCTTCGAATTCCCTCGGCTGCTCCCTCAGCTCGGTTGATCGAGGCAGTCTTGTGTCCCTCAGATTCTAGAATCTCCGCTCGCTTAGCTCTCTCGGCTGAGACCTGACGGTGCATTGCCTCAAGAACGTTAGTAGGAGGGTGAATATCCCGAATTTCATATCGTAGACAAGTAACTCCCCACGCTTTGGCAGCATCATTGATCGCTGCCGTGATATTAGCATTCAAGCTCTGACGCTCTCGTAATACATGATCAAGCGTGAGCTGACCGATTTCTGATCTCATAGTTGTTTGGGCCAGCTGGGCTACAGAGTACTCTGCATCCTCCACTCCATATGAAGCCTTGTAGGCATCGAATATCCGAATGTACAGTACACCATCTAGAGCCAGAGTAACGTTGTCGGCAGTGATGGCGGACTGAGAAGGAATATCCACTGCAGACTCTTTTAAACTCTTAACATAGCGAATTCGGTCGATAAATGGTACCAGGATAGCCAGTCCCGGTTGAAGGATTCGAGAGAATTTTCCCATTCGCTCCACAATCCATGCCGTTTGCTGAGGAACGAATTTGACTACCGTGTTCGCAGGTAATGATTTACGCTGGAAAAAAGTCATGTTGTTTCCTTCACTCATAAATCTCTTGGTAACCAGTGATCCGGAGACCAGACTACGACCCACTGGACGAGCCATAGGCCCAGGGCGTAAGCTGCTAATCATTTAATCGATGTCTTTCAATATGACGATATGATATATATTTACAATTCGACCTCAAATCCTCAATCACAACGAAGTTTCAGCCCTTGATTGTGGCGTTAGTTGGTACCAACGAAAGCTTCGCATTTTGAGTGACCATGGCTGCGAACGGCTGTGCCGGCCCGGAGTATCGTGGAGAATATGCATGAGACTTCGGCAGGGTAGAAGTACAACAGATATCGAAAGAAATAAGATTGATAGATTTAGAAATAAGAAGCTAGCAAATATACACCAAAAGTTGTCAGAAGCTATAAAAGATACACCAAAATATTAATGGGATTCAAAGAGATCCGATGTAATTTGAGTCACAATTAAATGCTCGACTTCAAAATCAATGACACTGAATTCAAGACAAGCTACTGAGATTAGAGCTTGAATAGGGCCAAGCAGGCAATGGAACCTACTTAAGGGAGGCTGCGGCAATGGTGGCCCCAAGCTTTTCATTCCACTGGTCAACAGTCCATGAAGAAGAGATCTCATTATCCACAATTCCGTTGATTGTAACTGTCGGGCTAACATGGATCGAATTCTGTCGTCCAGCCTTGACGAATTGCTTAAGATCGTTCTGGAGCTTGTTACCTCCATTCTTAGGCTCTGAACCTTTAACTGTGACTAGATCAAGAAATGCCTCCCGGCTAACTGAAGAATTTGCGGCCACAAGGTCAGCAAGGCGCTCATAAGTTTGAGCCCTAGACTCATTGTAAACGGATTCATCATAATAATCAGCATTGTGTTCGAACAGTGCTCGAGAAAACTTCCAGAACTCACCATCCTTTCCAAGTAAGCTGACAGCAATTCCAGCCTCGTGGACCAGAGTAGATGAAGGATGCCATGGTTGGATCTGATGTCGGAATATAAACTTCACCTTAGACAAATCCGCTGACTTAAGCACCTCGTCGTGCAGAGTGATGAATAGTTTCTTTGAGAACCGGCACACATAGTCAAGGTAAACTTCGACCACTATGGGGCCCGATCCAAATACATTTCGAGCGTACTTAGGAGAAATTGACATTGTCACTAGTGCTATGTTCAACTTTTTGCTGCTACTTCAAACACACTGGGGTTCTTATTATTAATAAAAGCCCTGGTTCAAGCCATCATCAAACCGCACGTGACCGGGTGATTAGTAATAGGCGGAGATAAGTCTCTGGGGTTCAGCCACAGAAGCTCCTCGTAATTGAATACCGCTATTGCTGTACAGTTTGACATGTTATGATCGGATCACTCAAATTTGGCACAACTAGGATCGATCTTACGGATTTCTATAGATAGGTTTATTTGATCACTGAGACGGTTACGCAATGTGGTTGTGAGCCTTAGTGAGACGGTCAAACAATGTGGTTTGTAAGTTTTAGCGTGTTAGCGGCACCTTCGTCAGACAATGAGGTTTTAAGTGAAGTCAGCAATTCTAGTTCTTCTACACACCTATTGCCTGATGATCTTGATCTGTAGGTTTCACTCCACCCCACTATGTCTTGTCTGCAGGTCACCGTCCTCTATTTCTTGGTGCTTTGCTAATGACGGTCCAATCTAGTACCTTGTTTTCCATGGAGTATTACTGTGTGTATTCCATCCAGTGGGAAGAGACATGTCTTAGACATCGCTACAAAGACAGCGATCCGTAGGTCACCGTTAGATTCGGGATCCTGAGCTGTCTAAGCACAAAGGAATCAACGCCCCGGGAATACAAAGGGTTTGGAAGACCGGGGAGAGGCATTGAGATCGATAGAGGGCAAGCTTTGGTAGAGAAAGGGGTAAGCATGGTCGAGAGAAAGTTTACTATCAGAGTTACGATATTAAGGTACGAGGTAAATGCTAGTTGAGGAAAAGTGGATAAAGCGGCCCATCCAGATTGTGCGAATGGCGGGTCCCCCTTACCCGATGCTTGGGCCATAAAGCTGATGCAGAGGCTGGCTGAATCGGTTTAGTTGAGGGTATAGACAGTGAAGTCATGAATGCAGCAAAGACAACCTGAAAGCTATGTGAGTAGCAAATTCTAATGTCGTTGAATTGATCCATATTGAGAGAGTACACTGTCTA
The DNA here is from genome assembly GCA_003705795.3 of Blastobotrys americanus. Taxonomy (NCBI): domain Eukaryota; kingdom Fungi; phylum Ascomycota; class Dipodascomycetes; order Dipodascales; family Trichomonascaceae; genus Blastobotrys; species Blastobotrys americanus. The sequence goes on along the minus strand of PPJN03000010.1, from coordinate 230,656 downwards.
TCCTTGTAATCTAGAATGGGAGTATACTGTCGTTGTAATCCATTATCGTTCGCCCAAAATAAGCAGAACCCCTCCAATAGTTATGTACACAAGTATTTACCACTTGTAGAACCGTAGGGGCCAATGGTTTCGATCTTTTTTTCAACAGCTAATAGATTGACAAACCTCTCACAGAAAAGGCTTTTCCAGCTGCTTGGATTCAGGTTCCGCTTACCTAATCTAAAACTTAAATCTAGGACATGTCTTATCCCTTTCTTTACCGACTTTGTACGCACCAGTCCAATTATGGTACGATCTTCGCCGTTGAGCCATGTGTCTACCAACCTATTGGAACGTGGTTCTGATTCACTGTCAGCCTTTGTGTGCAGATACTGTAAGTTGATCTGGCAGAAACTTCTCCGAGGAGCCTTGTCGATGAGACCCCTGCCTTAATTGAATGTCTACCTGGGCTGCCAAGGGATACAGTGTCCTGCACCAGTCAACCACTCACATCTGTCATCAATGGGGCTTGGTTATCGTCCACTCTATTACTGCTGCTGTTACTGCCTTTCTCACTTCCACTCCAACCCGGCGGTTTCAGTGTATGGCTGCATTTACAGGTGATGTAATTAAATAATTACTATGACTTATTTTTGATCAACTCCGAATCGGGGACTTATTGCACAGAGTTGAATCGGTGGTGGTGAACCGCGTTAGATTGATTCCTAAACATGGCTCGGGGACGTTTTCACTTAATCCGTGGACTGAGGCTAGTTCTCAGTTAGGAATTTGATGCAAAGTGCACGGTACCTACGGATCCATAAACTCTCATGATCTTGGTACCTTAATAATTTTAGTGTCCACCCTGATCTTGACTTGCTGATCTAATGCAATAGAACTTAGTAAATGTAAGCTTTTTAACCCTGCTCAGGGGCTCCGATTTGTGTTTCACTCAAGCTATGGCCCTATGTGCTTGACAGCATGGTCTCTTTGATCTTAATAGATTATCACACTCTCAAAGCTATCATATATTCTCTGTCAAACAATTGAATGGCACGTGTTACTAACAATTTCCATTAACTATAGGCGGATGATAATGTCTCAGCCTGAAGCTAGTAAAGAAGCTCTCATCTTTGATAATTTTGACTGTGTGCGGTTATAGAAGCTCATTGTGTACTGTTCCACCTCGATCCTCTACTTGAGATTGGTGCCAATGGAGTTCACAATTTTCTGGCATTCACGGCTATCTTACTTTGACTACAAGGATATAATTAAGCTGTGACTTGGTGCTACTTCACTAGTAGGGTTTACATAATCAAAGTGCATAAACTTGCCTTGCTAGCTCAATCGGTAGAGCGTGTGACTCTTAAGCACCTTACTGTTAAGGATAAAAGTCATCACAAGGTTGGGGGTTCGAGCCCCCCGTAGGGCTTCTTTTTAGTATTTTGAATCAACACAGAGATAAACAAATCCAGTTTAATTTCAGTTTAATTTCATTCAGGTCAGTAATCTGGTCTATTTTATTTATAAATATGCTGGTCATGAGCTGACAGGAGTCAGAGGATAAATTTGTTGTAAACATGGGTGATGCTCACTGAATGCGAAGTCCATGCGAAGACGCTTAGCAGGTCGTGAATCGTTTCGGTCGTAACTCTGATATTGTGGAGGCGAGAGCAGGGTGTTTGAAGCATCAGAGTAGCCTTCATACATAACACCAACTCCGGACTGTGCAACTACTGGCCGACGTTGTTGTAAATTGACCGGTGGAAGCAATGCTCGTCCTCCACAAACAACAGAACAAATATTGCGTTGGCTTAGCCCGTCCATGTCTGCGACTGAAAGATTTGGAGATGCGCATGCGATAATGGGGGTACCATCTCCAGAGACTGGCGTCGAAGTAATCGCTGTCGATGTGGTGGATAAGGTTGACTCAGTAGATGGTGAAGACACAAGTTCCGGAGGGCACATCAGCGAAGGACTTGTGGCAACCGATACAGGAGAAGCATCGGGTGGGTATGATTGGGGAGGGACATACCCTCCAGCATGAGCTCGAGTGGTAGCAAATGCTGGTGAACTTGGTGGAAACTTAGTAGGCACGAACGGGAGAGAGAACATGTCTCCATTTGGAGATGTAGGAGTGAAAATTGGTGCCTCTCTGAGTCCGGGAAGACATTCCATCGGCAATTGTGGCTTATGATATGACAGTAGTGGAATGCTATCCACTAATGTTCCGAGATCAAACATGCTGGGTCGTTTACGGGGATCGAGTTCAAACACAACTCTTAACGATCGTCCAAGTATGGGGGAAATTGGCATGATTCGTTCCAAAAACCTCGCATCTCGCAGAAAGGCTCTAAATGAAGCATCATCTCCTGAGGCCTTCTTCCAAGGGTTTCGACCACATGTCAAGTTTAATAGGATGACTCCCATTGCCCACACATCTGTGGGAGGAGAACAAAACCCTGAATGCGCAGCAGTACATGCCATAGAAGTTTCGTCTAACCGTCGCTTACATGACTTTTTAATTGCTCCCCCTTTCAGTCCTTCGTCTCCAGCATCGGCCAACCGCTCAGGGCTCATATAGAACGAAGAACCACATCCATAATTTGTAGACACTAAGTCTGAGGTAGCGAGACCAAAATCTGCAACTACAACCCTAGTACCATCATCGGATACCAGTACATTCTCGGGCTTAAGGTCGCAATGGTATACTCCATTGCTATGACAAAAGGTTACTGCAGACAGTAATTGAGAGAATATTCTTCTCACGCTGACATCACTTTGAACATACCATTTCAAGTCTGTGATTGCATGGAACAAATCACCTCGTCGGAAATACTCCATCACTAAAAACACCGCATCATTCGATTCGAAAACGTGATAAATAGAAACAATGTTGGGATGACGATGAACTCTTCCATGAAGGGCCACCTCTCTATGCAATCGATCATGAACCTGGTAGGATGGAGATGCAAAGTAATCAGACACTAATTTTTCCAGGTTTAATTCAACCCCAGCAATTTCATTACCGCCATGATTTGAAGTGGGTTTGGATTGCCGTTTTGTAAGAGCCTTGACTGCAACCTGGCGTTGAGTCGCACAGCAGTATCCCTCATAAACAACCCCATACGCTCCTGCGCCCACAATTGACCGCAGCACCACTTGTCCATCAAGAATGGTCTTGCCAATTCGTTCAGTCGCACCTTTACTAGGCTGAAAATTCTGACCCGTCATCATATGCTCACCCTCAAAACCAAGACTTGCACTAGAATAGTTTTGGTTATTCAGTGTCTCTTTGCCAACACCGCCGTGACAAGAATTAGTTTACCGCCTTCAAGTTTTTGGAACTCATCCTCCCCTTTCCTCTGGGGCATGTACAAACATTTAAATACTATGTCCTCCTAAAACGGGGGTTGTTAGTTCTGTCAACCTTCTCTCAATTTAGAATACCAAAAAGTAAGGTCGAAATGAGGAACAGAATCATTATAGTTTTACCGTTGCTTTTTGTGTCGTTTTTGATCGGCATAGCATTCATTTCTTTTCCTGAAACAACAATAAACGCAGCTTTTTGGCACCTCCTCCAACCCCTCTCTGGTTCACCCAAACAGATATCATTGTTTCCTTTCTTTTTTGTGTGCACTTCCCACTGCTATGCTGATCTTAAACAGTTTTCAAAAAGCAATTCTCTATCTCAGTGGTGACCCCTAGACAGAAAAGATGCACCATCATTTCCTGTTGTGCACTCTCACTTGAAGAATCTTAACGTGCACAAATGGTGGTCTAAGGGGAGGTTTGCACTTTGCAACGGTTCGCTGACTATTCCTTCTGGTTCAAGCGAAAGCTAGGACGAGACGCGAAATGGGGATGGATAGGTAGCTAACAGTTTAAAAAATATATATAAATACAAAAAAAGAAACGTACCAGACACAACACGAGGCATGTAAAAAGACAGAGTGGGGCAGAGAAAAGAGGCTGTCTAAACATTATAGGTAATGGTATGTACTGACGTGGTCTTGTAGATTAAGTTCGTACCTGTGCGGTGGATGATGTGTACAATGGCCTGTTTGGTGATACAAACTTTGACGCCTAACTCTGAGAAATGAAATGTCAATGATTCATGTGTCTTGGTTGCTATGGGAACTGCTGGCTGGCACCACATTTTCTCTGTAGCATTTTAATGTGGGGATGCGAGTTTGGCGCAGTGGATGGTGACGATGGACAGTCTTAGTTGGCTGGTCGAACCGCTGCACAAGGATGAACGGTTCAGGCCACCTGCATTGGTCGATAGAACCAGTGTCGGTATTATTGTGGTAAATTCGACATCAACATATCATGATGGTGGGTTAGCATGTACATTAGTGTAACAACTTTAGCAATCATTGTGTCCCCCCTGGATCACCTTGGGTCACCTTGGATCAACTTGGGTCATAAGGTGGGACAAGAAAATTCCAACAGTTCCTAGAAGGTTACATAGGTGTTCAAACTGGTATGTTAGCCAAGTCCAAATGGTTCTGGCGCTCGCTGCTATGTTGTCCTGAGCCTCAATCAAGGGGTAGAGAACGCTTGACAGACCATTGTACTCCCAACAATAGCTACTAAGCACCCCAGTCTAATTGATTATTTAGCCGACCTCCTCGCCTCTCCTTGGATGCGATGTCCCATCTTTGGAACTGTCATAACAGGGGGGTTTCACCTCCACAGTGGTGGCGGGTAGGCACAATCTCAATCATCACATTAGGCACAGCCAAACAATTCAAACTCCCACAAATCCTAGCTCAATAACAGAACATTCCAGTCCATATTCTAATGTGTGATGGTGCATCCAAAAATACGTAGGGGCAAAATAAGCATTGACTAGGTTCTTGTCGCATTGGTTTTTTAGTCTTCGCACAGTAGTGGTTTGATCGTCCTGTGTACCCAGTGTAAACCTACCACTCATTGTAACAGCATAGACTATGTACATGGGAGTGTTAGCCAATGCAGCCTAACGATCCTTGCGAGGCGTTCCAACCATCACCATGGGGATCAGTTAGACCGGTATGAGGCACAACCGGTTTACAATCCTCATAGGCACTTGTCCTCATCCGGTTAACATGGCCGCAACCGGGTGGATGGCGGTCATTCCAGTGAGAATTGACATCTGACCGAGACCGACCTTGGCATGGTCAATTGGCTAAGGCGGATTCCAGCGGGGCTTCAGTCAGTTGATGATCTGTGCTAATGTTCAATTAGCAAGGGATTGTTAGATCCCTACTACCTCGCTTTCCAAAGCCCCTGCTACCATCGGGTTATCCCCCTTGAAATAGCACTTTAGATGTGCAGCCTACCTGCCCCTCCCGGCCTCGAGCGTTAGCTAAACCTCCTTCGCAGCCGGGATTCAACACATGTGCAGTACTGCTTAACGCAACCGCATCGCAGATTCCTGGCCTGGCCACCACATAATGTTTTGACAGGGTGGTAGTCTGTAGCAAACGATATTAAGGCTTGACCATTTAGTGGGCCGGTGGCACAAAAGCACTAAGTATTTCTCAAGTGGATTGTTTGCATCCCTATGAATTGAAATATCCTGTCCGATCTACTAGGGACTCCGCAGATCAGGTAGGGCCCTAGCTAATCAAGGCACCCAAAATTGTTACCGAGCGATATTTTGTATTCCGTATTATTTTGTGAGATGCATTCAGTTAATTGGTACGCCAGTTGAGTGTGCGTAAGGTACTATCACTGCCTACTAACTGTTCACTACTATGCTTTCACTAGCCATGGTCTCCCACCATCACCTGTCCCATATTAAGGTTACATAGCAGCATAAAGAATGTAGACTGGAATTCAAACAGAATTCAAGCCACATCTACTTACTCGAAACTCATAGTCACATTAGGGGTCAAGAGCCCCTTTTACTACCCCTGAAAATTCCTTCTAGCCGGTTCTACTGGAGGCATCCAACGGTCGACCCAGGGGCTTGGGTCCTCTAGCTTAAACTGAGGTCACCAGTATGTCGATGTGCGTGGTTGAGGGGGGGGGGGGGGAAGGGGTTCCCCTACGTTGGTCTATCGGTGGTCAGGATTAAGGGCTCTTCTCCGCAGTAGCTTAAGACCAGGGGCCCTGTCTTAGCCTCGTTAGCGGTTGTTGTGTTTGCCCTCATCTGTTTACTGTTGATGGTTCCTGATGATGCTATAGCCCTCAACTGGCATGCACAGCATTAGCACACCACAGTACAGCAACAACATGGGGCACCGCTATTATAGGTATGCACTTGATACCATTAAAGACAGGTCGACAGAGTGTATCGGCGTTCTATCGGCTTTGCATTAATACTGCGAGGTGAGGAACGATTCGCGCATGTACCACCGTCTCAAAGGTAGGGGACCCGGTTTGGGTATTCGACAAACACTGAGGCATGAATTTCAAGAGACGTTTTGGTATGACTGCGAGATAGCATGCACTCGTTCTTTTTTGGTGTGTGGAGGACTAGCATAAACATGACTTTAAACACACAAACAGGAGCAAAATAAACAACACAAACTGGAGTAGAACCGACAGAAACATGAGCAGGAGCGACGAAACAAAATATGCAGCAAGAAAATTAAACTGATGAACACCACAATTGGGGATCTTACTGTCACAAGTCTGGTGCAGGTTGTGTCACTTCATCGCTTATTGCGGTTACAGACAACATAATACTTAGCGGGGATGGCTACGACCTTGTTTTTCCAATTTGTCCTATTCACAAAAGCCATTTACCGCCACTCTTGATCATGTCACAGATCGTAGCTTGGACCATAGCTTGGACATAACTTGGAACTAAACTGGTTCAATACGCCTTGCAAGGAATCGGACTGATCCCAGCCGTGCAACGGCGATCAACAGGTACCTGAGTTAAACTTATCGCCCAGTTTACAAAGCGCAAACCGAAGTGTAGATTTAATCGGCAATTAGAGACTATACAAGGGATGAATTCTTTTGGTTGAACTGATTGGTTAAAGTTTGATTATAGTCGTCGATGGGTCAAGTGCTTGAGCGTCTGAGAGAGGCGAGCGAGGCGTAGGAGAGTCGTAGTTGCTAGGCTCACACAGTCATACAACATACGCTATATGGGGGTAACTCTGGCCCTATCTCGTTATTGTTCAGTATCTGGCTTAGTATCAATATTTTAGTCTGATCTGATATGAGCATTTGAGCTAGATTGTGGTAGTTCTAGTTTGTATCAGGTCTGTCATGACAATCCAAAATTACAAGCTTGATCATCTCAAGTATTTCGAGTTAGGCTCAGTCTTGATCGTGTTAGGACTCTCTTGGTCTAAAAAGTTATGAATTCTGCTCTCATTTAGACACCACACAGACATTCATGTTACTATACTCGCTGTACTTATATATCAGATTGCTACCAGTTCCAGTCCCTCATTCAACGCTGGTTTACCGCTAGTTTACACTAGCTAATTAGGTCCCATAGATACTGTGCGGCTGGGGTATAAATTGGATTATTTCCACTATTACTAGCCAATATAAACCGACCTAAAGGTGGCCAAAAAAGCACAGACTAAGCAACTATGGACAGTAGGTCAACTCCACAGTCAACACCGAGATCAATATTTCCTTCTGATGGTGATTTTAGATGTTGGATCTGTTTAGGGGGTCCTAACGAGCCTCCTCCACAAGGAACAGATCCTTTATGGAGAAAACCATGTAACTGTAACCTCATTGCTCACCAATGCTGTCTACTGGAGTGGGCTTCTGACATTGCTGCCAGCCATAGAGCTAGAGTAGGAAGAGGCAACAAGCTACCTCGTTGTCCTCAGTGTAAGTCAATTATCTACGTTACAAGGAAGGTGCTACCATTCATTTTTGTGCGAGAAATGGTGGAGGCTGTGAACATCAATGGACTACAACTGCTTTTAGTATCCTCAATCACCGGATCACTAGTCACTGCTGTTTACACTACTCTCTATGCACTAGGAGCATCGTCCATTCGGCTCATGTGTCCTACACGCATGGCCCTGAATGTTCTAGGAGTTTCACTCACTGGTAGGCACGTCGCGGTTAAGGCCATCTCGATGCGTCGAATGGTACTCATCCCCATCGTACCATTGGTGCTGATGTTATCATCTTCACGATCAAAGCTGGTTGATGTGCTATCATTTGCATTACCATTAGCACTTTCAGACAAGGTTCATCCCCCATGGAGGTTTTCAGGACCAAGGTTGACTTTAGCGATTCTGCCATTTATTAGATTGGGGTATAGGGCTTTCTACGACCGGGTTATGGATCCAATCATTCAGAACTGTGCATCCCAGGTCAGGCCCATGTTCTACCAAAGCGGCAATCTTGATCGTGGTGGCGAAGGTGCTGGCGCTGGAGTTGGAGCTGGAGCTGGTGGACCAGGACTGAACATACAAGTTTTAGTGGAGAGAGATGCCAACGTTGGTCCTATTCAACAACAAGCACAAGCGCCACTCGCTCGTCCAGGCGGCGCTCAACAGGACCTTCGAAATGCATTGGGGTTGGCTGCACGAGATGAGAATGGTTTGGATCAAATTCGTGGTGGTGATGGAAATCATGACCACGTTGCTGCAAACAACTGGAATGGCAATTTACCTCAAGACGAACTACAAGTATTAGAACAGGAAAGGAGACTACAAGGAGATGATGATCCTCTTGATCCCAACGTTCAAGTTGTGAGAAATCCAATTATCAATCAGATTGTTCTAACAGTGGTGGAGATTGTTGTCAATATAGTTGATCCCCCAGATCCTCCACCATTGGAAGAAGAAAATGATGGGAATGGTCAGAACGGCCATCAACATACACGAAGAGTTCCTCATTCTGCAGATTGGGTAGTGTCAAAGAGATCTCTGACCTTAAGAATTGGATATTCACTCATGACTCCTCTTTTTGCTGCTCTCACTGGTTCTATGCTATCTTTAGCTCCATTAATAAGACGATTGGTACCTTCAAGATTTAATCGAAACATTATTGGCGCATTACTCGTGGTTTTCTCCCGAGACGTTTTCAATGTGATAACTGCTTTAATGCGGGCACGCCAGGAGTCTTCAAGATCAGTTCTTCAGTACTATGAGGTTCAACAGAGGCTAGAGAGACAGCGTAATTACAATCTTTCGAGATCGAGATGAATTAGCTCTTGGAGCAAAAACCCCTTGCATTGGCTACATGATCAAAGCTGGGCCTTTTAGGTAAGCCACGTATCTAGATTAGGCTAAATCGTTCAGAATGTCTTTAAAATACAAGCGTCATAATATATACACAATTCCCCCAGCTTACGTCGTAACAGATCACCAGCTTTCATCGTAACTAACCCGTTCCCCAGATATTGCACAATCTAGTAAGACTAAGCAATTCCACTAACCCGCGTGCACCGCACTACCTGAAGTATCCCCACCACCCGCCTTAAAGCTGATACTTTCTTATAGGTGGTCGTTCACGCAAGGGCCCTTCTGGTTTGACCCCAGCCAAACATTAAGCGGGGTTGAAACATCATTTACTACACTTTGACACAGATGCATATCCAATAATGCCCATAAAAACTAGATCATCGCCGTCCAGTACACCGTCTGGTTCATCACCGCTCACCACACTCTCCGACTTACTACATTACCTCCAACATTCCTGTCGTGGTCTATATGCTAATAGTTGTTGTGACCCATTCATCACCTCCAACCATATCTTATATCAAACCCCCTCGGAACTCGGATGCGGCTGGAAGCAACCTCGACTGGCGCGATTGAGTTTTTAATCGTTAGCTTATTATTATATAAAAGACGCCAGTTGAGAGCAACAGAAGGCGTGTATCCACATAGGTTGTTACATTAGAGCCTTAAGTGACACAGTAGATTGGGCATTGGATATTAAGGTTGCGGTTAGATTTGAGTGAGCCGTGGAAGAAAAAGAGAAAGACGAATTATTTTTTGTGGATTGGGTTGGATCGTTTGTTTTGAACAGTCAGTTCACGTCATTTACAATTCAGAAACAGAGGGTCAAGAGGTCAAGAGAGGCGCAGCTTTAGGCGGAGTATTATGAAAAGTTACTGTAGGAAATTTGCCGCCTTTATTTCCACAAGAGGTTAATGCTAAGTGAAAGAAAAACAAAAAAACTTGACTAGTTGAGGGAGGTGGTAGCATCTTCTTTAGTAGCGTTATATCAATTGCTTTGTTGTAGCCACAATCATCCAGTCACGGTGGGATAGGTTGGTGTGACCATCATTGAAAGCGCAGCGTGCGTTGGGAGTAGGTTGATGCACAAATATTTGGTGACAATACATTTCGACCGACGATTGTGAGGAATGACATAAATGTGTTGATACGCTGTCTGCCCGAGACAATTCATGATTGTAATATAATCGCTGAAATCCAGATACAAATACGTGTGTGTGTGAGTCAACCTCACGTAGTGTGCACTTTATCGCGCGTTTCTACTTCAACTGAAGTCCTCATGAACCAACATCGCACTCATTCTGACAATTCACCTCCATCCGTCATAGATCCCGATCACGAACAATCTCAGAACCAATCCGTGGATCAATACTCTTATGCTGAAGAAGAGATCTCTACCCTATTCTCCTCCACATCTTCTCATAATCCGCCACCCCACAATCCAGCGTCCTCTGAGGGCCCATCGGAAGACTCAGCCCGCCATTCTCTCGCAGCGGTTTTCTCGACGACCCCTGAGCGGGTCTTCCAGCCGCGTAAGCCCCCAAGAAGAGTAGCAGCGAAGGAGCAAAAGACAGTAGTAGCCAAGTCTAAGTCGACGAGCGAGAGCCATTCTAGTCCTGAACAGGATACTACTGTGGCTGCTTCTCAAGTTTCAGCATCAATTGAGTCTTCTGATGACATAAGGAACACCGGAGATGCAGTCACGAGTTCCAGCACGGTGCCTGGGACGAGAACCGCATTTTTGGCCACTTTAGAAGCAGCAGGAGTTCCTACCACTACTGCAACCGGGGAGCAAATTGATTTGAAAAAGACGTGCCCATTCTGTGGGCGAAACTTCTCTCATCCTGGGTCCTTAGGAAGACATTTAGATCTGAAACGAGGCACCAGGTTACACCCTGCCGCTGGAGTCGATATTATTCGTGGCAACGTAAAGAGACGAGGAGACGTTGTGGAAATCCGGGATCGGCGAGCCAAAAGAGCCAAGGAATATAATTCTCGTGAAGATGTGAAGCAACGGGCCAAAGCGCGGCGCAGGGCAAAAGAAAGGTCAGATAGAGCCAGAGCGCTAGCTAGAGTCAATTTTTTGAACAAGCTGCCGACCCCAGTGTTGCCTCCTCACCCATCGTTTGCATTTATGGTGCTTTACCTTATTCCTCCTCCACAGTGGCCACATGATCCTCCCACTCAACAGACGTACGATCTTGTAGCGGCCAAAGTCACACAAATCGAGGCACAATCCCTTCAAGGGGCTAACTCTAAGTCAACAACATGTGTTGTCACCGCCACTGAGAACCTGCGGTCAAAGTTAGACACTGCGTTTGCTCAATGGGCAATCATGGGTCTGGAGGCCAGACGAGAAGTATGGACTCGAGAGCAGAGGCATGTTTCGGAAATGGCTATGGGATCTCAGTTGACGCTTCGAGATCTTGGACAACGAGAGGCATGGCTAGAGGGTGAAGAATCGAGATTAGTCACAATGGCAGAGGCTCAAGATGAACTAGAAGAGCCTGAGGATGGTTCTATGGATTTTAGTGCGTCTGATTCTATAGGAGGCGATTCTTCTGAGATGGCTTCACAGCTAACAGCCGACAGAAACAATCTTGATCATCTGTTAAGCTAGAAAGACACCAAGATAAGGTCAAAGTTGAATGAAGATGGGCATTGGCTCACTGACAGTGTACTGAGAAGTAGAATCATCCTGCATTAGAACATCACAGATTTCTGGCCTTAATAATTTAATTTTATTTATTACTACTAGCCCATCTAGGACAATTGGAAATTATTACATCTCCACTGTTTTTTATTTTATTTTAATTTAGATTGATGAGGACGTCCAATCATCCTCAGAGATTGGAAATAATTTAATTTGTTCGTGAAACCTCATGATCTAGGAAAACCAAGTAGTCACGGCCTTCATGCAATTCCCATTAGAAAGGAGTTTAGATTGGTATCAAACTGTTCACATCGAATAGGCATATCTATTTGATAAAATGGATTTTTCATCACATAATCCGAATACAATTGGTAAACCCGGGCTACAATAGCATCTGGTTGGTATTGGCCAATGTCCGCTATCAGTAGGAACTTTGTTCCAGTTAAGGTCTGAAAACAGTGTATGGTATGCTTTTCCGTCTCCATAGCGATGAGACCAGAACAAGCTGAAGTTGGAGAGATTCTGGCAGTAAGTGCATGGACCGAATGAAAGGTTCCAGCAATTACTAGGTAGTCATTTGTATCTAGTTTATTCAATCCCGGTTTAAAGTCGCGTTGGTACACAAGGCCCCCAGCCTTATTCAAGATGTATAAGGACTGAACTGCCATTGTATGCTATTATTTGTCACCGTGGACTACCGCCACAATCCTCAACCCTTGGACCTTTGGAGCTTTTGAGCGTTCGAATCTTCTAAACAGTTGTTACTACAATAATCAGGACATCCATCAATGATGGAGCCGCGCAGCCGTGCACGACCTCAGAAGGACGTGATTGCATGTATTGTGAACGGTAACCTTCAGCCGAGATTGAATCAAATGCAAAGTGACCAATTAACCCCCTGGTTTGTGTCTGACCACAGTGCAAGTGGCGTTTTGCTGCAGATCGAATGTTTAGTCCCTATCTTGCTCCAGTTTTTATCTAAGAATACTGGGAGGGCTCTCGCCGTGGCAATGCCGTTCCGGCGGTAGGAATGGTGCCTGGGGTAATCCCTCAGAGTTTAATCCCTCAGAGTTTAATCCCTCAGAGTTTAATCCCTCAGATCGTAATCCTTTAGAGCACATATCCTTAGATCCTATTCCTTTAACGCATAAGTCCTCAGAGCTAACATAATCCCTCACCAGCTACAGGTACCGCGATCTTGGGATCATTGTATCTAACGTTACTACATCAGTCACATGATCTAATACCAATTAACGCCAACACTTCCACACCCTAACAACAACATTTCCACACCCTAACAACAACACCTACACCGCCTAACACCAACGCCTACACCGCCTAACACCGTCACCACCATAACCTACACCATGACCTACTCCATTTGCTACCCTCGCACCTTATCTCCTATCTCTCTTCGGCTCGGCCCCATGTTTGTGCCACGCAATCCGATCATCGTCGACTGTGGCCGTGCCCAACTTACGAGGTGGGTGACCTGGTTCTCCCAGTGAGAATTCGTGTCTCCCTTCGCGGTGCATTGCAATCGTAATCCCCCCTTCCTCCCTTCACGCTGTTTTTCTTTCCTGAGAACACCTAGTAGAACGAATTACATATAATCGTGCGAACAAGTACAACGAGCCTGCTACACGCGTGATCAAGTAACCAGTTTAGACAAGTTTTCTGAGAGCGAGTGTCTAACGTTTGTTAGAAATTAATATATTTGCGCGTGTGTGTGAGTGTGTGTTTGTTTTGTTATTTTTTTAACGCCTGATACGATACAATTAAAGATGGCTACTGAGGTAAGTTTGAAGCGGTGAGATGGTTGAAATCCAATTGAGAGGATTGAAAGACATTGAGAAATGATAGTGTAGTCTTTTTCCATGAGATAGTGGCGATTGGATTGCATAATATTTGATGGTGGCGGTTGAAGTTTTATCTTGTGTGTGTTCTGCGAATCGGTTGCCTGGGTAGTAATATTTTGGGATAGGTTTCTATGAAGAAATCATTTACTGGGATTATAGTTATGGGGTGTATTAAAACTCAAGCGGGAAGACAGAACGAACTGATAGGAGTCTAGTAAGAAAGCGACCACCACGTCTATTGAAATAATTTTTTTTTTGTTTTCAAATTTCAATTACCACGTTGGCTGGATCATTTTTTTCGATTTATATCTGGTTCGCGTCTGTCTTTAGCGGTGGTCGACTGTTCATGTTACTAGCTGATTCCTGACAGTTATGGTGATGTATCTCTTTGCGCTATGATGGTGAAAGCTGTGACGTGTCCCTTGAAATGAAGTGCTTTCTTTTCACTCTTTCAAGGTTGTTTAGGACAACTCTGCCACATTACACCCTACTCGCTCTGTCATCATCGGCAGGCTCAATGTTGACTGCACTGACTTGAGGTTGAATATGCTGCTTGAGGCACTGTCACCATTGTTACTGCTTATAACCCGCTGTTGCCTTACTGTGTGCTGAATTGTTTATACTCCAAGTAACACTTTGAGTGTACATTTGGACTTGTACGTCGGGTATGTTATGAGATTGAGTCTATTATCAATGTTCATTTCGTTCTCAAGTATGCCAAACTTTGCCTTGTGTTCATTGAGTATACCATTCTAGCCTCAAGTCATCGCGACATTGTTGTTGTTGGTGGTTGCAGTCTACATCGGCCTGTCCCCTACCGTGTAGCTTTGAAGGATATGAAACTCAGTTCACCCAACTGTAGCATCTCTGAGTGCAGGCAGCAATGCCATACATAGAGAGGAAGAAACACGAAACACTGATATGGGACCAGAACAAGATCCACAACCAAGCACAACCAAGCAAACCAAATAAGCCTAGTGGGAAAGACGGCTATTGTATTTTTTGAATGTCGAATTCTCTTTTTTTGTTTTTTGTAGCGAAGTTCTAACAATGAAACAGAGAGAAACTAATATCTTCCTGGCCCGCCTCTGCGAGCAGGCTGAACGATACGATGAAATGGTCAAGTATATGAAAGCCGTGGCCAAATCTGGAGAGGAATTGAGTGTAGACGAACGTAACATCTTGTCGGTCGCTTACAAGAATGTTATCGGAACTCGTCGTGCATCATGGAGATTAATCCTTTCGATAGAACAGAAGGAGGAAGCAAAGAGTTCTACCGAACATGTCGAGCAGGTTAAGGCTTACAGAACAAAGATCGAACAGGAACTAGAGGAAGTATGCAACGACATTTTGTCGGTCATAAGCGACTACCTTCTGCCTAAGGCTGAGTCTGGCGAGACCAAGGTGTTCTATTACAAGATGAAGGGTGATTATCATCGTTACTTGGCGGAGATTGCTGCTGGGGATAAGAGAAAGGATGCTGCGTCTGCTGCCCATGATGCTTACCGAAAAGCTACCGATGTTGCTCAGACTGAATTGTCTCCTACTCATCCAATCCGACTGGGCCTGGCCCTCAACTTCTCGGTCTTTTACTACGAGATTTTGTCGTCACCGGCTCGAGCGTGCCACCTTGCTAAGCAAGCGTTCGATGATGCTATTGCTGAATTAGACTCGCTTTCGGAAGAATCTTACCGAGACTCAACTCTAATTATGCAACTTCTACGTGACAATCTGACATTCTGGCAAAATGATCTCGAGAATTTGCAACAGCAAGAGTCAGGTGCTGGCGGTGATGACGCTTCTGCTGAGGCTACCACTGGTGCTTCAACCGCTGAGTCTGCTGATGCTTCCTCTAAGGAGCCTGCCGAAACCACTTCCGAAGCTACCGCTGAGGCTACTGCTGATAAGGAGTAAGAGCTGCTAAAGGATTAGATAGCTTTCGAAGCTTGGTTTAGCTTATTTGTTTGTTATTATATGTTCGTTTTTACCTTTATCTACTGGGAATTGGCCCACAAAATAAACACTTTGAAAAAATGAGTCTGAGTATAACTCTTAAGAACCTTCATAACTAGTAGCTATAGTAGTATGTCCATTTGATCCATCTTTTCCTTCTCATTTTAACGTCTATTCTTGTTGATTGCTTGGTTTTTTCAGATGTCGCGGCTGGTCATTTTACGCGCCTCGAGAGTCGAAGACTCTTAGCAGGCTACCGAGAGACGCGTTTATGACGAGGGATTGCAGAGTTTGGACCAGACACCGCAAGAAGTACAGTAGGTTCTTTTCACCAGATGGTTACTAATGACTGATATCCTCCTTCGCGACCTTTCTCAGGCTGAAGGATTGGATCTTCGGTTTCCTTCACAGGACGTGGAGGTAGCCTTCTCCAGGAGGCTGCCCAACCCCAAATCCATCGCGAGCATCTCCAGATTTCCGTTACAGGGGTCTGTATTGGTTCAGATTGTGGATATTCGTGACATCTCCACGTCCAAGTTTCAACTACTCAAGTCGATGGACATTGAGGACAAGGTGAATGATCAAATACGATCCAGACAACGAACGGTTATTCACGATATAGATCTTAGTGAAGTTCAAACTGGGTCTAACTCATCTGACCGAGAGTTGCCTTCCCATTCTACTCATAAGATTATTGTACAAGACCGGGCTGGTACTCTGATGTATGGCATAGAACTTGAATCATTACCCTGGCTGTCAATGAGCAAAACCGGCCTGGGAGCAAAGATCGTTGTGAAAGATGGTATCATAACCAGACGAGGGGTGTTACTTCTCACATCCTCGAAAACATCGTTTCTTGGAGGCTCAGTTGAAGCTGATGCTCGGCGGGATAGTGTTCTAATCAATAGAGTTAGAAAGGAGCTTGAGTCTATAACCGCCGAGGGTGAATAGACATGTTCACACTAGGGGGGTGGTCATAGTATCCGTGAACATCTAATTCTGTTTGTTGACTATCTGGTGACTATCTGGTGACTATCTGGTGACATTTGTTTCTATGTCTCTATTTCTTTCCAAGAGCAGTGGCAATGTTGGTGGATTCTTCAACTGCTCTTGCAACTGCTCCCCGGACATTATGATCTTCCAATACTAGTAATCCACCAATTGTGGTGCCAGCAGGAGTACAGACCTTTGATTTGAGTAACGCAGGATGCCCTTCACGGTGAACCATTTCTCCAGCCCCTTTGAGGACCTGAGCAGCACATTCTTGGGCAACCGCGTGAGGCATACCCATTCTTAGTGCTCCGTCCATCATTGACTCCATAAGCAAAAAGCTGAATGCAATTCCTGAACCACACAAGGCAGTAGCGACATCCTGCTGCTTTTCGTCAAGAATGAGGCATCGACCAACGTTCTGGAAGATCCAGTCTACCGCGCTCTGGACTGAATCAGAAGCTCCCGATTCTGGGAACGACACTACCGTCATGCCCACACCGTACTTGGATGCGGTGTTAGTCATGGCTCTAGCAATCACAGCGTTCCCTCCGGTCATCTGTTCCAACTGAGCAATTGTCTTGCCTGCTAGCAGACTGACCAGGATCTTTCCCTTGAATGATTCGGGCGCAATCGCACTCAAGATCTTCTCTGCCATGTATGGCTTTGATCCTAGAATGATAATATCCGACGAATCAACTAGTCGTTGGTTCTCCTTAACCAACACTTGGACCTTGGAACCAAATTCTTTGCTCAGTCGCTCAGCAGAACTTTGAGAGTTCACTGCAGCAAGAAATTTACCTGGCACAAGTGCTTCTGAACTTGGTCCTGCCTCAACTGCCTTGACAGTTCCACTAAGAACTGCTGTGCCCATAGTACCAGCTCCCAGTACTCCAACCGTGTACCCACTCTTCACTTCCACTTTCGACGACATTCTCTGTTTATCTTGTTTCGGTATTCAGTGGTATCCAGTCCTGTTATCGATACTCAGTGTTTACAATTCACAAATACTTTTTCATGTGCTGTCTGCCTATCTCCACACCGCTGTTTTCTCGTCATTCGCTTGTCTCGATTGACGCGGCTACACCTGTCTCGGTTTCTTTCATGACCCCAACTTACCCGGCAGTATTCAATGTACGGCTGGATGCACTTCGGGTTCCCGGTTGCCGGCCCCGCCTCAACCTTCTATCCCAGCAGTAAGATGAGAGTAGGTGGGCTAAATGGCGGAGGAGACGGAGGAGGAGGATAAGGTTTAGAATTGAAGTCAGTCGAACTCAACAAGCAGAGCACTAAGGTGCAAGAGAGAAGTAGAGAGAAAGCTGGAGGGTTGAACAACTTGATAAAGCGGGATTGTTTGTTTGGGGTATGAGATTTCTTAATCTGGTCTTTTCACTGGAATCGACACTGGATTGGTAGACGAAAGACTGAGGAGAGAGAGAGCTAATTGACGAGTCAGCTGGAAGAAGGTTTGAAACATCCAAGCCAATAATCAATAATCTATCTCCTTTTCTTTGTGGTTGGAACTTTATAGTTGAAAGGCGAGGAATTGAGTGACAGATTCTTAAATTCGTGACTCCGAACTTGATCCAACAACTCAACAAGTCGATTCAACATGACCATAAGAGATATCTCAGGAGTAGGACGAGTAGAGGTACGTGCGGACCAGGGAAATGAAGATCCTCACAAGAGCGAGCGATTGTCTCGGTTGATGGAAGCACCTACCTTCCGTCCTACCAAGGAAGAATTTCGAGACCCTCATGAATACATAAAGTCCCTGTCATCAACTGGTGAGCAGTATGGTATTTTGAAGATCATTCCACCTGAGTCCTGGCAGCCAAAATTTGCTTTAGATACTGGAGCATTCAAGTTTTCCACTCGAAAGCAGATGATAAAATCCATGGGTGCGACTACCAGGTCCACTCTTGACTGGCTAGACCGGGTATATAAATTTCATCTTCTGCATGGCCGTCAGATTGACAAGTATCCTAAAGTTCAAGCGACCGATGGTTCTGAAGTTGTGATAAATCTCTATTCGGTTAAGCGATTTATTGATATTCACAGCTCGACCGCTGAGCCAGAAGATCCTCTGGTATTTTGGAACACTCTATGTCGAAGAATACATGTACCTCCAGAATTTGGACCCGTTGTGTCGCAATTGTACCAAGACATTATATTGCCTCATGAACTGTACTGCCAGTTAGTTAGGCAGAGCCCTCTTTTTGCTGGAAAGGATAAGGCAAGTGTTACAACGACTTTAACCACTAGCCTTGGTGTTGAGTCAGGCTCAAACGAACCTTTGAAGCGTAAAAGGGAAGAATACGAAGGCCACAGTAGCGAATCACTACAACAAGCCAGAAAAGTGTCTCCAATGTCCCCACCTCCGGAAGAAGAGTTGAAGACCGAAGACGAAGGTAAAAGAAGAAAAAGTCCGCGAAAGGTCTCTCGGTCGAGTCGTGCAGATAGTAATGTTCAGGAACAGAAATTGTTTACGTCACCTGCTTCTACTACAACTAGACCGAACCGGAGGAGCCATAGACAGCACATTTCGTACTCTGAGAGGAGTGATCATGAAGAAGAAGAAGCTGATGCCGGTGATGAATCTGGCGAATCAAGCAGCGAATCTGATAGTGAAGATGCTGATTGTCCATACTGCGAAAAAATTGTAAATGCCGATGAAAAGTATTTCAGTTGCAGTGAATGTGGTGAATATTATCACCTACGTTGTCTGAACCGAGATTTATCTATCATCCAGTATGACCAGCTTTCATCAACTGGGGATTGGTACTGCCCTAAGTGCCTTGTTGATACAGCTCAGTTTTATTTCGATGAAGGTGATGAATATACCTTAGCGAAGTTCAAAGACATGGCCGACGAATTCAAGGAGACATATCTTCAAGGACGGATGCCTGAGTTGGCCACTCGAGATCAGGTCGAAGTCTTCCTGGAGGAGGAATTCTGGCGCCACGTCGAGGACGTTAATTCTGATCTTGCGGTGGAGTATGGAGCTGATTTGAAATGTGATGAGAAGGGATCTGGATTCCCTCTTGTTGCAAAGGATCCTTATCACAAGTATGCTAGGGATCAGTGGAACTTGAATAACTTTCCTCAGCTTAAAAAATCACTCTTTCACTATATGAAAGAAGATATCTCTGGTGTCACTGTTCCCTGGGCATATGTAGGCATGCTTTTCTCAGCTTTTTGCTGGCATTCTGAGGATCACTACACTTATTCCGTCAATTATCAGCACTTTGGCGATACGAAGACCTGGTATGGTGTACCGGGTAGTATGGCATCCAAGTTCGAAGAGACTTGTCGTAAGATTGCGCCCGAGATTTTTGCTAACCAACCTGACACTCTTTTCCAACGTGCAACTGTCGTGCCTCCGCGGAGGCTGGTAGAGAATGGAGTCCTTGTCTATGTGGTGGATCAGCGTGCAGGCCAATTCGTGGTGACATTTCCAAAAGCCTATCATTCTGGAATGAACCATGGTTTCAACTTCAATGAGGCAGTGAATTATGCTCCTCCTGATTGGGTTCAATATGGCCGACAAAGCGTGGAACATTACTCTGCTCAAGGTCGAATGCCATTGTTTTCTGTGGATGAATTGCTAATATCAGTTGCAGAGAAAGATACTCGTAAGGAAACTGCAAAATGGCTAGTACAGGAGCTGGGCGAAGTTATTCGCAAAGAGCAAAATTATCGAATGCACACCAAGAAAAGCTATCCTATAGATAGCGAAGTTCTTGACAAGAAGGACATGGTTGACGAGACCAAGCTCCAGTGTTCAGAGTGTAATTCCATTGCCTTCTTTTCCAGAATTGTGGCTAAAGATTGGGATGGCAATACTATGGGAACATATTGCCATCGTCATGCTGCTGCTGCTAAGAAGAAGGGAAAGAGACTTGTTGTGTATGTACGATGGTCACTTGAGAAATTGCATCAACTATACAAAGAAGTGAGTTCTCGTCTCGAGGAAGACACAGATGTCATGGTGAAGGAGGAGGCTAAGCCTGAGTGTGCACAGCACCAGTCATCCAGCATTCAAGCTAACCCTGCGAAAGGGGTCACTATCTGAATTGCTAACGTTCAAAGTTACATAAGAGGCCTATAACCATGCCCCTTTATGATACAGATGGCTAAATGCTGAATACTACTAACAAGATTTAATTTAATAGGATTGGAATGCAAATAGGAGCAATTGCTAATGTTTATCATACAATTCTCAGTTACAAGTTATAATACAGCTCGTACAACATTACAACAGGATATCCCATAGAGCATGGTCGTTAAAATAGTCATGGTGTAACACGGATACCAAATGATACGTATCATGAATATGCTGGAGAAGTTTGCTAGATGGCGAATTGGGATGATAAAGCTTCTGCCATTCGAGCCAAAGCGCAAAAGCTTCGTCTCTCCATGCGAGGAAAGACTCTTCCTCTATAATGGTGGATTGAATGATTTCTCTATTAGCAAAAACTGCCCACGTTACAGCGTTGGATGAGCCAGCGTCTAAGCTTGAAGAGAATTTTTGAGGTTGGGAAGTATTTCCTTCATAGTACGATACATCCGGGCCCAAGCTATCCAGCTTCTGTTTCAATTCGATCCACTGGTCATGAGAAATGAAGAACTCCACAAATGCTTTTTGGAAGATCTTTCCACCAGGTGGACCCCATCCGAAGATTTTATCTTCAGAACGAACAGCATTGCCTGCAGGCTGGGAAGCTGCAGTCCAGAGGCCCCGTTCGTTTAACTGTAGTAATTCCTCTTGAATCAACGACGTTTCAGCAGACAGGGATCCTTCGGACCAAGGCAATGCCTCCAAATCATTTGTAATATGCCTCACAAACAATTTAGTGATATCACTAGGATCCACAGGATACCCCCAGAGTTTAAGTGCTCTTGGTAACTCAACTTTTAGTGAGGGGCCGTATCCATCTATCTGCCCATAGGCGGGCGATCTTGAGTTACCGAATCGACCGTTAGGGAAGTCATCCCATGTAGCTTCTCGTCCTAGGTCTCCTTCGCCAGTAGAAATGGCCAGTGCGCTTATACGAGGATACTCTCGTTCCACCTGCCCAGCGTCCTCTGCTGAGACTTCTGAGGTGGAGTTTCGGCTCGCACGATCGACGATGGCTCGGTTAGATACCACAGAGGATTTTCGGCGCCCAGAAGAAAAAGAGGAAGGTACTTCTAGAGCCGTAGTCGTTAATTCGTCTTCCGAATCTATAATTGCTTCCTCGTCTCCAATCGTGGCCGGTCGAAGAAGCCCCGAGTTCTCCAACACTAAGGCTACAGACTTCTCCAGATTCAAGGTGTAGAAGTGGAACCCTCGAATCCGTCCATCTGTATTCAAGCGAATATCTGTGATGATATCTTTCAACATTTTGATGCCCAACTCCTTTACCTTCTCATCGTCGTTTGCCACTCGCTCCAATCCCTGAAGCATTGACTCTGGAATGTTAGCGTTAGAGAGTTTGGAAGCTCTGGCAAACTGTTGGTAGGTATTAATAGGCATTAGTCCTGGGATCACAAGAATCTCGCCAAACAATCGAGAATCATACTCTCGAAGCTTCTTCTCAAAGTTCACAAATGCTTCAGCATCATAGAAGAATTGAGTGATGATGAAATCGGCCCCTGCCTTGACCTTCTCAGCGAGATACGGTAGATCTTTGTCAATACCACGATTTGGCTCTTCAGTGGCGCTTTCCAAATGACCTTCAGGATAGGCAGCAACTCCAATACAGAACAGATCCCCATAATGAGCTCTAATATATTTAACCAAATCAATCGCATACTTGAACTCGCCTTCACTACCAGCCCATCCATATTCCTGCCCTCGAGGAGGGTCTCCTCTCAGAGCCAACACGTTTCGAATGCCCAAAATCTTCGCTTGATTGAGGGCGGCATCCAGAATAGACCGATCCATGTTCGTACAGGTCAAATGCAAGCAAGTAGTCAATCCCAAATCCTTCTGACAGGTCGCTGCCAGAGCCAGAGTTTTTTCGGCCGTAGATCCACCAGCTCCCCAGGTTACATTGACAAACGCGGGTCCCAGTTTGGACATTCGTTCTAGACGAGCATTGAGATTTTGAGCACCCTATACAGTTAGTTCTGTTGACAGTTTGAACCGTCACCCTATCTTTTTGATCCTTTCTGGTATCCTCCTGCCTTGATAAACCAACCATCGCTCACTACTTACAGCTTCAGTCTTTGGTGGGAAAAATTCATAGGAGAAGAAGGTCTCGCCTGGGCCCAGCGCCCCTATTAATTCCGTGATCTTAGTTGCCATTGATCTATCATACAACTGACTATTGAATCAATAAGATAAACCGTCAACTATTTGGTATCAACCCTGCTCTCGCACCGCTATACTGTAAGGAACTGTATAAGATCGAGTTATGAGCATTAAACGCATATATATATGCGTCGTAAGTTCACGTGATGAGTTACGATCCTATTTGAACCTGTCAAGCCGATAACGATAACTGGATTGTTCAAACAGTTTGAAGGATAGTTCTAAGTCTAGAAAAGGGCAGTCATTGTCTAAGTCTGACCGAGTCTACCAGTCATCTGGAACTAAGGTATACAAGGAAGCCATGGCTATAGAAGAAGAGTCTCTGTTTGTGGAGTCTGAAAGGGATGGCCCAGAATACAATGGTGATGATGATAATATCTATTATGGTCAAGAAGACAACACAACCGCAGATAATGTTCGACCTACTAGAATTGATCTTGACACTGGTAAGATATTAGGTATCAGCGGTAAAGATTCGGCAACTTCTGCAAGTTCGTATGCAAACAAGGCGTATCTTACTGTTAAATTGCCATTCCAACAGAAAATAGTCAGAGACATGCTAAGCGAAGATGGCTTGCTAATTATGTCTAAAGGTTTGGGAATTGTTGACATTACTGTGAATCTAATTCATGCGCTTGATGTTGCAGGTACTGACATGATGAACAAGCAGAATAGTCTTGTGCTAGTGATAGGAGGTGACAACATGGCCCACAGAATCCAACGAGAGATGGATGCCATTATTGATGAACAACCCAGTAAAGAAGACGTTTCTGAGGGAGATGACAAAGCACAATCCAAAGCATTTCGTGGGTTGACTCTCATTACAGAAAAAGTCAATGGTAACACTCGTAAAGAGAAATATGCCCAAGGTGGTGTTTTCTCGGTGACATCGAGAATTTTAGTAGTCGACATACTACGAGGTGTCATCGATTGCTCTAAGGTGACGGGAATCATCGTACTGAATGCACACAGGGTATCCGATCTATCTACTGAAGCATTTATCATTCGACTTTATCGAGAATCTAATAAGGAAGGGTTCATTAAAGCACTCTCAGATTACCCCGAAGCATTTGGTGGAGGATTCTCTCGGCTGACCGCCCAATTAAAGAATCTTCGATTGAATAAAATCTGGCTTTGGCCACGATTCCATATTCAGGTGAAAGAATCATTGAAGAGAAGCTCAAATAAGGATGATGTAGTTGAGGTGGCTGTAGCGTTGACTCCTGAGATGCAGGATATCAGTAAAGACATCCGCGGGTGTATGCAATTTTGCATCTCTCTTCTTCGAAGACATAATTCTACTTTGGACATTGAAACTTCATCTCCGGAGAATATGTACCATTCCAGATTGATAAGATCCATTAGAGCCCAGTTGAATCCGATATGGCATCGAATCTCTCCTGTGTCGAAACAAGCTATCAATGACTTGGACACGCTTCGG
The DNA here is from genome assembly GCA_003705795.3 of Blastobotrys americanus. Taxonomy (NCBI): domain Eukaryota; kingdom Fungi; phylum Ascomycota; class Dipodascomycetes; order Dipodascales; family Trichomonascaceae; genus Blastobotrys; species Blastobotrys americanus. The sequence goes on along the minus strand of PPJN03000010.1, from coordinate 206,319 downwards.
AGCCTGTTGGTTTCTTCATCTTCTATTGACTGTACTCAGTTTCTATTAGCTCTCACTACTAAGCATTTGCTAGCGGTCGCAACTTCACTAAGAGGCTCAGGATCAGGCTGGGTTGATACTCCAGAGGCCGATGATTTGGTCAGGGCTGCAGAGGATAGAGTATTTGGAACTATGGCCCAGAGAGAGAAAGTGCCAAAGGTAGAACAATCAGAGAAAGTCCCTGTAGAGGAATTGCCAAAGTGGTCGCAACTTTCTCATATCTTACAAGAGATAGAAGACCATCGTAGCCAGGGTGATGGACGCACTGGACCCACTCTTATTATGTGCAATGGATCACCTTCTCAACTCCAAGCGTATTTGATTTCGGTAAAAAGGGTGGAGCATTCGGAAAAGGAGTTTGAGTATTCAGCTCAGGATCTATTGAAGGCCAAAAGAAAGACTGTAGTGGAGTGGAGTAAAAATCTACCATCACCGCGAGCACTCGCTCAACAAAGCAATACTAACGCCGAACGTCTATTAAGAGAGAGGGGATCTGCTAACTCGAATGCATCTCCTATAAGCGATTATGCTACTACTACGCATTCAGCTCCTGTGAGCAGTCGAGGGGGGTTTCATAAGAGACGGAGAGTTCGAGGAGGTTCCAGTTCTGCAGAAGGACTATCTAGATCTGACTACGCGGTAATTGATTTAACGAATGAAGAGACTGGAAATGGCCATGAGAATAAGAAAGAGAATGGAGACATAGGAGGAGATGAGACCCCCACTGAGATCTCGGGGTCAGAAACTGGACACCAAGATATCTCTTTCGTTGAGGAAGTTGTACAAGTTCAGATCCATGGCCAAAGTTGGTTAAAGTTTGAAGTGATTGATGACTATGAAGAAATAGAATCGTGGAGCGATGATGATATAAGCACTTCAGCAATTTATCTCAAAAGATACAGTGATGGGGAAGATGAGTCTGTTCTTAAAAAAATCAAACCATCTTATGTGGTTATTTATGAGCCCAATCCAGTGTTTGTACGGACTTTAGAGGTATATCGACAAATATGTATCGCTAACCCTTGCGATGTATATTTCATGTATTATGGTAACTCGATAGAGGAGGAAGAGTTTCTATTCGAGGTGAGAAGGGAAAAGGATGCATTTACAAAACTTATTCGAGAGAAGGCTACAATGCCTATAATGATTCAAGATGATGAAGCGTTGGGTGAAAATCCACTAAGCCTATTACGTACCGTATCAACTAGGATTGCAGGTGGTCAGCAACAATTGACAGCGGTTGGAGAGAAACCACGGGTGATTGTAGATGAGCGTGAATTTTGGTCTTCCTTACCTTTTATGTTACACACAAACGGAATGCAGGTGGTACCATTAGTACTTCAGGTGGGGGACTATGTACTTACTCCACGAATCTGTGTTGAACGAAAGGCCGTGCCTGATCTGATTTCAAGTCTTCGCGATGGAAGATTGTTTCGGCAATGTGCAGAGATGTTCAAATACTATGAAATTCCGGTGTTATTGATTGAATTTGACGAAGGCAAGGGGTTTTCGCTTGAACCACTATCTGACGATAAACGCACTCGAGACCCTCATAAGGGTATTAGAGAGATCGTTCAGCAAAAAATCGCTCTGTTGCTTCTTCACTATCCGAAGCTCAAGGTTATTTGGTCTGCAGGACCTCACCAAACTGGTGAAATCTTTGCTACCCTCAAGCGAAACCGAGAGGAGCCAAACGTTGAATTATCAATGTCATATGGCCGTGATGCAACTAAAAGTATGGACGATGAGCCTGCATTAGAAAATGACACAGCGATTCGGATGCTTCAATCCATTCCAGGAATCAATTTCAGGAACTACTCTTTGATAATTGATAAAGTCCCCAATCTTAAAACGTTTAGCCAGATGACCGAGCAGGAGATAGCAGCAATTATTGGCAATGAAGCTGCCAAGAAAGCATATCGATTTCTAACTCGAGGACTAACCACCACAGCTGGCCAGAATTAGACAACGTCTAGAGTAGCCTGCGTTCTAATTACATTGTATGTCCATTTATACTAGTATCACAGCCTAACAGTAAAGCACCTCAGCATATACGCAACAAGGTAGTAGTAGACTGCATCGTACCTGCGTCCTGGGGTAGTGATCCAGTGATAAGAAGCGGCAACCTGCTTACCCCCAGTGCTTAGTGCCAGTACCGAACTGATGGTAGTCGGAGAGCATGCTACTTGTAAGGAAGCAAGTGCATTTTCCTATTGGTGGAAGTCTTCAATATGAGAGGGCTAAAGTCTTGGGCGGTGATCATTACCAAAGGTCTAATCACTCGCTGAGTGACGACATGGAAAGACAAAGGCAGTAGAGGGGTTGATAAGGTAGAACGGCACCATGCATGATAACAGTAATTGTATCGATGAATTGGGGGTAGGAAGTATTGTCAACTACTGCATGCCAGCCATAGACCTATTGGGTTCAGCATCAACTTCAATCCCTTCTCTATTCTTGCTAGATCAGTTGTTCCTGAGCTAATGTGCTGCCGAAAACGCCGAGATGATCCGCTGATTGGCCGTTCTGAGTGACTAAAACCTGGTCTCAGTCCTGAAAAGATCAAGTTCTACTATGAAGCTGCACCAAATGAGTCGCATAACAAGGGCCAGTTGCCTAAGCGGACAGACCTGTGTCGGGCCAGTGCGGATAGTTGACAGTGGCGTAATTTGCATGATCAGAGTATAAAACGAGAGGGCCCTAACCGCTGGTACCAGTAGATACTTGTTTGATCGCAGTAGTGACTGAGTGGTTACATCCATATAGAAATTGTTTTGGCAACGAAATAAGATGGTGGCAATAGTGAATTACGTGCCAGATTTAGGGCTCCGTGATGCACTACCTGGGCACGTATTTAATCCAAGAGTAGCTGAAGCTCGCGATGAGGATAAGGTAGACCTACTTCCTCGCCCATTTGTGTATGTTGTCCGACGGGCTAATAACACTAGTAATTCTACTGATGCCAGCAATTCTTCAACCAACGGTACCAACGGCACTAATTCTACTACCGGAGTCACTCCTGGCGCGGGATCCTCGGTTAAGGTCCCATCGATAATACTAGCCTTGGTTTTGGTATCTATTGTTGCGGTAGGCTTGAGTGAAGTCTAAGCTGTGGCTGAATCAACTTCAAATTCCTTGTTTTGCTTCAAACATCTAAACCCCATTGCTCTGGAGTGCAATACTCTCAGACATATTTATTTTCTTTACTTCATTATAGGATTTGGATTCCTCCCTCTGTCAACTTGGTTGCACATGTTGGTGTAATTTATACTCCTTATCGTTTATATTCCCTGCTATAATTTATCATATCTGTTGTTTTAAATCCGGTATAGTACTCACTGTCCTAGGTTAGAACCTAGAATCTTCAGTACTACGTTATTAGCCAATCGTGCTTCAAGCAAGATAACGCAAGATAACGCAAGTCATGATGCGGCTTCGCGATCCTGAGGATCTCAGCGCGAGAGCCGATTAGAAGGGACGAGGGAACAAGACGCTACAAAGATCTAGCTAGAAAGCTACTCGCATCTATCCAGCTCAGACACTAGTCACTTGCTTGTCTCTTTCTGTTTATCTAACTCGATAAGCGAATCTAAAGCGTCTTTGAGAGTCTGTTTCAAGGGTCTGTACTGAATCCCACTCTCTTCGCTGCTCACATGGTTATCATATTGATAGGTCTTCTGCCCAAACAGTGCAACTTTTTCGTTAGCCGAGATCGGGATTCCTTCAGGCAGTTTCTGTACCAGTTCTGGGTGATACTCCTTAATAACGTCCAGAACGTCCTCGGTGTGGAAATATCCAGAAGTAATCAGCCATCTCTTAGAAGCAGAAGCATTGGGCCTCTCAAATGCTCGGACATGAGCCTCAGCTGCATCTCTCACATCTACAATTGGAGCCGGAAATTGATCGGGCCATCCTTCATTTGAACTAGCGTGTAAGATTTCATACAGGACCAAATTGGACTGGTTGATTCCACATGAGTTATTGTTCTCTTGGTGAATCATGGGGCCGAAACAATAAGGCGGATTGATAGAAGTAGCAGCGAAATTTGGGCTTTCCTTCTCGACAAACTCCCACAGTGCTTTCTCAGAGTACTTCTTCGAGATGGTATAATCTACAGTCGGATGTCCTGTAGCCTGCTCGCGTGTAATTGAGTTCCAAGATTTCTCCGTATAACGTACCTTAGGGTCTGGAGGACTAGGAAAGTCAAACATTGCAGCAGCTGATGAAGTAACCACCACATGGCGGATTTGAGGTGCATACCTCTTTATTGACTTCAAGATTCCAGCTGTTCCATTGATTGCAGGGTCAATCATTTCCACCTTTTGTTCATTCGCTGCAAAGAAAGCAGGGGACGCACAGTGGATGACATAAGCAAGTTCAGGGTCCTTTACAGCATCGTCAAAAGCACCTTCTTTGTTGATATCTTCGACAAGTGCAACCTCAATTGCTGCGTCTGGATAAAGCTTCTTGATGAAATCCGCCTTAGTTTGACTTCTCACGGTAATGATTGTGGGATATCCTCGTTGCACTAGCACAGCTAGAACATGAGACGCTACAAATCCAGACGCTCCTGTCAATAATACCTTTCCACTAGCCATTGTTCAGGTGTATTTTAAAAGAGCTTCAATAACCCGTAGTCAAGATGATGTCAGTAAGTTGGTTCTTTTGTATTTATAGATGGAAGCAATCTATTTGTAGACTATTCTTTGCGTCGCTTTTTTTTGCAAACTAGCTTAACCGCTTCAAAAAGCGGAGTAACATGCAAGAAGCGCATCCTGAAGTGTATGGCTCACCTGCACAGCCTTGAAAACAGAACTGATCGTGGCTTCTTAGATCCTCATTCTTGGAATCTTCTCTGTTAGTTACCAAGTGAGTTTAAAGTCACGCGTGCCAAGTTTGCCAAGCTTCACCGTTAGTTTTGGACGATGACATGGGGTTAGGTTATGATAAGACTTCTGGTACATGATCATAGGCAAGATGTTTCCATTCCGTGCCTCCACATATGAACTTGACAATACTTGGAAAACATCAACTTAACGCATTTATTTTGAATCTTTATTTTAAATCCTATATTGCGACATCGACCTTGCTAACTATTCCAGCCGGCGAGATCCACTACCAATGCTAGCCACTGATCAGATACTTGTCCCCCACTGCTTGTCCAACTTGATAAACGAGTCCAAAGTGTCTTTAAGAGTCTGCTTCAAAGGTTTATACTGAATCCCACTCTCTTCTCTGGTAACGTGGTTATCAAATAGGTAGCCCGTTTGCTGAAACAGCTCAGCTTTTTCTTTAGCCGAGATTGGGACTCCTTCAGGGAGCTTCTGCACCAGTTCTGGGTGATACTCCTTAATAACGTCCAGAACGTCCTCAGTATGGAGATACCCAGAAGCAAGCAGCCATCTCTTAGAAGCAGAAGCCTCGGGTCTCTCAAATGCTCGGACATGAGCCTCAGCTACATCTCTCACATCTACAATTGGAGCAGGAAATTGTTCGGGCCATCCTTTACTTGGAGTAGAGTGCAATATTCCGTAAAGAAGCTGAGATGAAATGTTCAGTGCACTCGGCCCACTCACTTGATGAATGATAGGACCTGCAACCATTGATGGATTAATTGCGGTAGCTGAGAAATTTGGCTTCTCCTTTTCGAGAAACTCCCACAATGCCTTCTCAGCAAGCGTCTTGGATACCGCGTACGCGCTTGATCCGTCTATTTCGCTTTGCTCAAGCGTCATCGGGTTCCAAGTTTTTTCTGTGATAACCGTCCTAGGGATTGGGGATACGGGAAATTTCGTACTAGCGACAATTGACGAAGTTACGACAACATGTTTGACTTGAGGTGCGTACTGCTTAATCGACTTCAAGATTCCAACTGTTCCATTGACGGCAGGGTCAATCATATCAGCCTTCACATCCTTAACTGAACCAGGAGAAGCAGGAGATGCTGTGTGGATGACATAGGTGAGCTCAGGGTCCTTTACAGCATCGTCAAAAGCACCTTCTTTGTTGATATCTTCGACAAGTGCAACCTCAATTGTTGCGTTTGGATAAAGCTTCTTGATGAACTCTGCCTTGTCCTGACTTCTCACAGTGATGATTGTGGGATATCCTCGTTGTACTAGCACAGCTAGAACATAGGATGCTACAAATCCAGACGCTCCAGTCAGCAATACCTTTCCACTAGCCATTGTTCAGGTGTATTTCAAAAAAGTCACAATTGGTTGTAATCAAGATGCTATCCACTTATTTGCTATTGGTCTGTTCATATCGAAAGGAAACACCTCAATTTATAGCAAAACATTGAATTCATTTGCTGAAATTATACCGCGAATACCCATTACAAATCAATGTTACGTTTACTCTACTTTTAGGAGTGTGACGGCACTTCAATTCTACCTATTCTCTCCGTGTAATTAGACTTCGAGTCGGGATGATCGGCGCGCGGACTTAGCGGAGCGGACTTAAATGGTGGTGGAATCTTTACAGCTGCTGGGCGTGCACCAAAAGCAGAGAGTGGAGCTACATCAACCATAGCATCAACGTAGATATTGGTAATACAATTGTATTGTAATGACTGGATTACAGGGCCGTTTGTATAAAAAATGTAATTTGTCACTATACTAGGACGCTCTTAGCAGACACATTAAATTTACCAGAGCATCAATTGCTCTCTTGCCCCAGCTGGTTAATGCATCGTGCTAATAGCAATTCTTTGTTGATGTAAACGCGGAGTTAGTAATGCGATTGGCAGGCGGTTTGAATAATGTAATTTGTCATCATACTAGGATGCTTTTAGTAGAAACGTTGAATTTACCAGGGCAACAATTGGTCTCTTGGCCCAGTTGGTTAAGGCATCGTGCTAATAACAACTCCTTGTTGATACGCGAGGATCGGCGGTTCGATCCCGCCAGAGACCATTTTTTTTCATCAATATTCAAAGTTGCTTTATGAAGAGAAACATTTAAATGATTAGTTCAATTGAGGCGGAAAATGAAGCTTGTTACAGTGTATTGTTTTTTATGGTTAGTCTGAGTATGAACCTGAAATCGGAGCTATTTGTTCACTATCTCCCGAAATTACTTTGGATAAATCACCACGCTTCCACGCCAGAGCATAGTTAACACAAAGTCGAAGGATCAGTGCTATAGCCCCAAATATGATTCCGCCAAAGGGTGCTACAACGAAAGCCCCAAATGCACTCCAATCATCTACGTAAAGTCCATTCTCAAGGATCATAAGTTTTGCTCCTTTAAGCGCATCACCATAGTAAGCAGCTCCGAAGATGAAGACCGAGAAAAGCCCACCCAAACCACTGACAACCACTTCTAGACCAGTCACGAAATAAAATTTGTCTGAAAGACCCAAGAATAGAACAGGAACTACCGCAGCCGAAATCAGGTCTGAAATAAGGTAGATCTGGAGAATATCTGGAGCCTTGAGAGCCACCACAATACTGGGTACCATCACCACAACAACCATCAACCGCACCCATATCATATCGATCTTGTTTCTGAAAACATCATTGGAGATTGTCGAAGCCATTGCGGATTGAAAGCTATCAAACGCAGCGGTACTCAAAGCAACAGTAAATACCAAGACAAATCCGACAACCCAACCAGGCATTTTGAGCAAAATGACAAAGAAAGTGCTAGAGCCATCAACGTCAGAATCAGGGGACCACAAACCAGACCAAGCAGCAAGCAGACCAGCACTCCCTACAAACACCAGAAACACCAAGGTGATAGCAGTCGCCAATCCACAAGCAATCATCAAATCACGATCGCTCCTTGATGCAAATGTCCGCATCCAAAACCCTGCCAAAAAGCAGTCATTAGAAGCTACTGCAACTGGTAAGATATAAAGCAGCTGCCATCCTAGAGTGGTCCCCCCAGTCAAGCCTGAAGGCTTAATCAGCGATCTATCAATGTCAATATTAGTACCCATTGCAATGGCACAGATTATGAGAAGTAATGTCACCATAAATCCTTGGATGTTATCAGTAAAGATGGACGTATGGAACCCCCCAAAAAATGTATAAATGGTAGTCACTACGCATTCTACAATCATGGCAGGTAAGGCATCGAGTCCGGTAAGCGCTTCAACAGCTAACTGCAAAGCGCTGAGTTCTGCAACCATGTAAAGATACATCGTCGCAATAGTGAAGAATGACAGGTAAAGGCCAGCCACAGTGCCATATCTGTGTCGCACCCATTCAGTAAATACGAATCCATCAGGACAACGCTTTCGAATAGCTGGTCCTACAAATGCAAACAGCATCAACGGTAAGGCCGATGCTAATCCATATACAACTAAACCCTGTACTCCAGCTATAGTGGAAATTTCAGGGTATGTCGTCAAAATTCCACAACCCATAGCTATAGAAAACACAAAAGAAAAAAGATTAGTTATTTAAATTCGAGCTGTTTCTCAGAAGTCGCTTTCTCACGCAAGAATTAACTTGTTCGAGTTCAACGGTATTAGTTCTCAGCTATGGTTTAGCACCCGTAGAACCTCTGAGGATAACTCGTAGACGAGGAAAAGCTTCAAACTCCAGAACTTCTAAATCAAGATAAGATCACTTACCAGAAGCCACAAAGTTAAAAGCAAGAGGGATTGCTTAGAAATGTTAGTAAATGATATACTCAACTAAAGAATATCGGGAACCCTACTTACCTTTTTGTGTACCGTTACTTGACAAGAAATGTCCAGCTTTTCTGTAATACCAGGCTACTACTAAACCCATAACCCTGAAGTTAGAAACTATCCACTGTTACCATCGATCTTGAAATTATTGCTTACAAAAACGCCCCGTATGTTAAATACATCACAGCGTTAGACGCCTGAGACGACGGGTATCCCATTGTGAAGTCTCTTTTGTATAAAACTCCCCGCTGTAGTTAGTTGACCTGCTTTGGTTGTTATAATTTACACCTTGGACTAATCTTGCTCCTCCATCACAGGGAAATAAGCAGTCTTATATATCCCCGTTTATATTTTTTTTTGCACCCCCAAAGGGCTGATATACCCAACCATATTCGGTCATAACCGTCCCGAACAGGGCCCAACCTACTGAAAGCCTTAGGCGCGCTAACAAGAAGGAGTAATCATGATATGGAGCAAAAGAGATCTTGAACTACTGACTGAATTCAATTAGTAATATTGGAGGAGGTATAAGGAGCTAAGATCCCTAGTCCTGGTGAATATTCCTTTCTTAGATCCAGTTCGCGCCCGTTGAGGATCAATGCAGAACCCTGAAAAGATTATGTCACTCGAGGGCGGCAGCCGGCCGTAGTTCTCCGTCAGTGCATCTGTTATACTGTATAGTAAACTTGTTGGGCTCATGCGAGTTCACCAACTCAGTATTAGCACCATAACTACACTCAAAGCGATAATATCTTACACCATTGCTTTATCCTATCATCAGAAATCCAATCGCTGCGAATATATATCCATTTCTTCTGTTCTAAGGTTCACAGTGTGGGGGCAAGTATGGGGGCACTATGCGGCTGGAGTGAGTGAGACATCACAGTATTTACATGGATTTACAGGTATCTAGAGGTAAATACGGTTACAAACATCAACTGGTGGACGGCAGCTGTGTGAAGTGGTGAAGTGGTGTTGTTCCTATTGTATATTCTTCATTCTACATGAAGGCTTTGTTCACACAGATAGAGTAGCCAGATGGTTGGGAAGGTAGCCCTACAAGACAGTCCATTATGGAAGACTCTTGACGAAGCAATTTACGAGCGACGTTCAGCCCAAGACTGGTCCACACCTTCAATCAGTACCAATGGCATCGATAGTGAATCTCTGGGGGGTCTAAATGGCACAGAGTCTAAAAACATTAGCACTATTGTGGAATCCTCTGTAGGATCTCATGCTGCGGCTTTTTATTTGATTCTAGATTCAAACTTTCTTGTATCTCATTTGGACTTGGTTTCTGATGTTCGAAACCAGTTAGAAGCTCGAAGTCATAAGCAAGGTGCCTTAGTAGTTCCGTGGTTTGTTGTCCAGGAATTGGATGGTCTAAAAACAAGGTCTACCGTACAGAATCTTGCAAGAGCTGCTACCAACTGGATCTATAAGCATTTGGCCAATAAAGATCCATGGGTTATAGGACAGAAACTAGTCGATATGGATGATCCGACATTAAAAGGTGACGATAGTATTTTGGATTGCTGTCGACATTTCCAACGAAAATATAATGCATTAGCCATCATCTTGTCTAACGATACCAATCTGTGTACTAAGGCACTAATTCATGATGTAAGGACTGTGTCGTATGAGAATGGTATAACCGCGAACCATATAATTTCCAGGGTGGAGGAGGAAGCTCAAATAGTTGTTCAGCAGCATTTGAATAATCCTAAAGATGCTCAATCATCAATATCAGTGGGTCCCCCGATCTATGAGGATGATTCAGATGTGGAGATGATGAGTGACGACGAGAATACAGCTGAGCGTACATCCGCAACAAAGAAGACCAAACCGATTGGTGTGGTTCCAGAGTCCAATTCAAGGAGGGATGAAATCAGCGCCCCTAAGCTGCCTGCTCCAACTGAAGCTTCTGCTCGTGATATTCGAGCATCCCCTAGGTTACTGGAAGTTGATGGCGAGAGCGACTCTATTGAGCTTCAAAATGTGTTGGAGGATCTGTTAGTAGCTAATGTCCGTGAATGTATGGATTTCCATCTTCGGAAGACTTATGACTCTAACGATTTGGAGTATCTTGGGTATAATAAAAACAACATCCAGAGTATAGCGGATATCCAGGAGTTTATTAAACTCTACGGCATATCAGTTTTGTCTGAGATAGTACCACGGCAAATTTTACGCAAATGCGATACAAAAAGGCCAGACTTTAAACAGCTGCAGGAAAACTTTGGAGCCTTTTGGATATACATGTCGAAAGGTGTCCAAGATACAAAAGAGGTTCAACGTGTACTGGCAGAGTTGCAACGAAAGTACGATGCAGTTTCAAGATAGCTGGTTCGATGCTCAGACTCCGGTGATGTTCTCAAAATTTCTCTCGCTTCCTTTTCAATTGTCTTTTTTTGGCCAATTCCATTTCTTTCTCGAGATCCAGTCGTCGCTTTTCTTCACGACTTTCTGGGGTTAATGAAGCATATCTTTCGAGCCGATTGCTTGGCGAATAAGAATCATCGTTTTGCGAGGGGATTATACGCTTTCGTGGTGTTACTGGCGGACTACTACTAACACTTTCGTGTTGAGAGTCAGTAATTGACTCACTGGGTGGATATTTGGCGGTATATGAACCGTCACTTTGTATATGTAGAGCGCTATCATGTGTCCAATAATAGTTAATCGAATCTAACGAGTCTTGTAGGCTCAACTTTCTCCCTGACAGATTAGGCGGTGTCGTGGTTCCCGAATATGGCCCCAGTGAAGCTTTATAACTCGTTGGTGGAATATATTTCTCATCTGGATCGAATTGTTCCCTAAGAGACTTGATATGATAGTCCTTATGCAACAACTCCTCCTCGAGGAATCTGGTCTTAGCATGCAATATTTGGCAGCTATATAGTGCCGTGACCATGAATTGCTTGAAAATAGCAGTCTTGATTGAGTGATCTGCTTGAGTAAGCTCGAATTTCCATTTCAACCTTTGAGGCAGGGGGGGCCAATGAAGGGATATAGTCATGGATACACATGGCTCCGATTTTCTGACTCCGGTATCATTTAACTTTAATTGAGAGCTATCCTGTTTCTTACTGATTGAATTCTCTGCCTCAGATAACGGATGATCCTCGACAATCAGATCCTTACTGTTACGACTTGATGTGTAGAGTGCTTGTTGTACTTTTGTCACCAGCGAAGAGATAGGAGCCTGCATTCCTGAAATGTCTAATGTGGGGTTCTCTCTTTGAAATCGGTCTAGAATGTTGGATTCATTAGCAAACTCCTCTATCCATACACTCTCCAAATCTGTAATATAAACGGTGCATCGTTCTATCTTCTTGCTTTCTGGCTCATCTTTATAGGTGACATCAAGCTTACATAAACGTGGCGGGTAGGAGTCTTCTATACTGGACTCTAATTGAGGTAGAACAACCCATGAGTTAGGCGGCTTCATTTATTGTATCGAGAGACCAAATGTTTCAATAATTCCTCTTGGTCTCGTCCTCATATGTCCTACTAACTGTCATGAAGAAGCGCGGCGCGGATAAGCTTATCTGCCGATATACATGCAACAAAGGCTCGCATTGAAGATGAGAGTGTTGTTTACAAGCAATAATGACAGGCTTGAGTTTAATATCCATTTCACGACTCTCAGTACAATAACTAATCAAAATCTATCTTAATATGGCCTTCATGGTACTCGTGGTCATTGAATCATTGAATCATTATATGATAATAAAATACGCCCCACTCAATCCGAGACAAAGACAAGATTAAGTGGAGGAGCTTAAATGTAAACAAACAGTAAATTAAATCTCCTTCCACTCACGATCCAACTTCAGCTTACACTTTAACATCAACCTACACCTTAACATTAACCTGCACTTTAAGATTAAGCTACACCCTAATATTAACGTGATCAGATAAATCAACAGTAGAACCGATTGTCATTCAATAACCGCATAAAACCCTTCTATTTGAAGTGCCTATTAATTGAATCAGGTTCTACCTAGCTATGAAATTGAGCTCTCTGGCCGCTGCAGCTCTACCATGGCTTAACAAGCTACCGCAAGAATACAAATTACATTCTCCAGCTCAAAGAGCTTGTATGGCCCTGGCTCCATCCAAGTTCATTGGCTACACTGGATTCGCAGTCAGAGAGCAGATTGAGCTCACTACGCTGGAGCCAAAGACCAGGGTTGCAGTAGCAACAGCTGGGGACAAATATAAAATAGAGCTAAATGAAGACTCAGAGAGAGATGAGGAAGATGATGGCTCAGATGGCACCAATCTTGCAGTGTTTATTACTCAGTGTGTCTATGGAGATGCAGTTCGGGATTTCTATATAGAAGGTCCACTATGGAACCATACCTATTGTTTAACCAATTCGAGAACTCAGGTCAGGGTTTCCCAAATAGAGGAACAGGACGAACAAGTAAATGAGGAGGAGAGCGGTGATAATTGTGTCCGTTTAGCACGACGCAAAATAAGAGCCTCAGAATCTAATGAAGTCTCTGCAGATGATGAAACTACCTTACATCAGCAGCAGCAACATGTCAACAGCATGCCAGTTGATTCAGCTACACAGCCTTCAATTGAGAACCCTGGTGATAGAATTTCTGGATCGGAATTTGCAACTAATTCTTCTAGTCAAGATAAAAGCCTGAACGTTCACCAGTCAATTGAGAACGATGTGGGTATCAACTCCTCAAAGAAACCACCTCTAGTCGCACGAGTGACCAGTACGATTCCCGGATCTGTATTCGGGGCAGTGTTTGAATGTGAGGATGGCCTAGATGCCGAGACGTGCGAACCACATTTGCCATTAGCCAGAGTCGGTACGTCTGAAATGGCATCGCGAAGATTGTGGTGGTTGCAACCCTACGTCTTGGAGTCAACCGATCTGGACCAAGCTCAAAATTGGAGAGTATTAAACCAGGAAATGAGCCATGATGATGCTCACGACAGGTACGCCCGCAAAGTTGCTGCTGCTATCAACCGGATCGTTCTATATACTCCTGATGACTTGGACTACAGGTATCCGCGGCATGACGGATGGAAGAAATGGATCAATTCGGTGGAGCTTTACTGATTCAGGGGTCGAGGTATCCCGACATGTCTCATATTGGCTGATTCATATTACATACTTTTACTAAAACATTTGCTAAAACATTTGCTAAAACAATCAGACAGAAGATTGAAACCTGGAGTAACTCATACACTGCATAGTATAAGCCTAAAGCCTTTCCCCCCACTCAGTACTCACTGATGCAGTTTTGATCGTCCCAGTGTATTAATCCGAACTGTCTGATTAAACATCCCACGCACGTACCCACCCCACCCCACCCCGCCCCACCTACCCAACGGGTAACCGGCATTGTTCTGGAATCACCTGTCCCCCTCACTGCCCGCTAGATTGCCGATGATTAGCGAAATTTTTTCTAAGAATTATTATCGATAACCCGATCGGCGATGAGACCGTTGCTAGAAATACAGTACCAACCGGATCTGGATGGAAGTACACGGAAGATTCAGAGAATCCCGAGCACTGTCTGAAAACGTTAACGTCAGCTGGCTACAAACTTTACAAAGATCTATTAACTAGTGTAACTATTCTGTTCTTACTGCAGATCGAACTGAAGCATGACGACATCGGGCGTCAGGCTCTGAGATCCAATGAGGGTCGTTTAGAGCCAATAAGGGCAGTGAGAGAGATAAAGACAGAATGATTTGCAGCTTCCCATCAAATGGTCTTCGATAGATGATAAATTGGTCAGATATCTTTTTTCATCGACCTCCCTTGTTTTCTTATCCAAATTTCCTCTCCTTGTCTGTTCCACCCATCCCACTTCGGCACAAAGGCACAAGACAAGGCGCTGTACATCGAGGAATGGATACCAACCGATCCGAGAACGGACCCGAATTGATCGACTCACCAACCTAGTGAAACAAGACTAATCAGTAGTAAGCAATAGTAAGCGTTCCTGCTCCAAGGACCTGCTTAGAATTCTTCTGGCTTTGAGCGGCCCTACCCATTTACGTCCCCATGCATAGCGGGAATGGCGGCTCGGTACTTCGTCCGGAGATGTACTAGCGACCGCTATTTCCACCATAACACGTCTACACCTCACCTCAGGCAACTAAAGCTATTCTGAATAGATCTGAACTAAAATATAGCCTGATTGTTCATCATAATCTCTTGACCCTTCTCCACTCTGCCCATCACACCCACAATTCGGTCTTCTCTTTTGGGACTTTTTCCGCACGCCACCCTCCATTTCTTCGGGGTTCAAATGCAATATTGACTCTCCGGCGTGAATCTGCCGGAAAGTTCCACCCAAATAGACACAATGTGACCAAAAAAGAACTTTTGCACAGCTAATCTGGGCAGCGGGTTGAACGTTTGAGGCGGCAGGTGTTTGTGGAGATAGACTTTGAGCGAAGTAATGTTAACCTAACTCAAAGTGGATATGAATTGCGGGGACAAGATGTCGTAGTTGGCTGTATGATTAACGTTAGAATCCTAAAGAGAATCGAGAATTCAGCGATGGTAAAGTGTTCTTGAAGCCTCTCTCTATACATTCACTGCCCTTGCCACAATAATAACCTCGCTTAGCTCCGTGATCTGACCGTGCCCACCTTAATCATCAATTCTTGCATTGAATATTCATCACCTTAACCCTGATTCACAGCTCTCGACGCATAATTGATGCGTTTCGGAAAAATTTTCGCAGCCAACCTACCAAATTCTTCCCAAAAAAACCCTGCGCATGGTGTCTCAAACACAGTCTCAAGGAATACTTGCTTTAAGCAAAAGTGCATTGAGGTCACGAGGCTCTAACTAAGACTTGTGGAGTTGTCTCTGCTGAAACGTTTCCCCGGGGGGAACACATGCACCCCTCGGTATGGGAGTCTTTCCCCAGTTTTTATTTTTTTCATTTTTTTCTTTTGTCCGGGGGCGGAACAAGAGACACCTTTTGTCGACTATAAAAGGAGCCAGTATCGTCATGTTGAGCACTCGATTATAGTGAAAGAGTATCACATCGCGCTAATATTGTTCGTGCTCTAACAATGGGGTATCATATTTATAACCCATATCTAATGGCAATCATTGCCACCATTGGTGGTATGCTGTTTGGATTTGACATTTCCTCGGTGTCTGCCTTTGTTGGTCTCGAGGAGTATCGAAGTTTTTTCCATTACCCAAGTTCTCTTGCTCAGGGTGGTATTACTGCTTCAATGCCTGGTGGATCTTTCCTTGGCTCTCTGTTTGCAGGATTCATCTCTGACCGTCTTGGTCGACGTCCCGTCATTCAGATGTCTGCTTGTATCTGGATGGTCGGTGCTGCCATTCAATGTTCTTCCCGAAATCAGGCCCAGCTTATCTGTGGTCGTGTGATTTCTGGAGTCGCCATTGGTTTTGCATCCACCCAGGTTCCAGTTTATGTGGCTGAATTGTCACCAAAGAATATTCGTGGACGTCTGGTAGGTCTGTTCCAATGGGCAGTTACCTGGGGTATCATGATCATGTTCTACATTTCCTACGGGTGTACTAAGATTAAGGGAACTGCATCTTTCCGAACAGCCTGGGGTATTCAGATGGTGCCTGGTCTGATTCTGTTGTTGGGAACATTGGTTCTTCCTGAATCTCCACGTTGGCTCGCATCTAAGGATCGATGGGAAGAGGCGGTGAACATCATTGCTCATGTCCAGGCTCGTGGTGACCTCAACGATCCTAATGTGATGATTGAGGTTGAGGAGATCAAGGAGGCAGTCCGAATTGACCATGAATCCGCAGACCTGTCTGTTTTCGACCTGTTCAAGAAGGGATCTCTGAATCGAACAATGGTAGGAATATGGGCACAAATCTGGCAGCAACTCACCGGAATGAATGTAATGATGTACTACATTGTGTACATTTTCTCAATGGCCGGTTACAAGGGAGATGCTACTCTGGTATCTTCATCCATTCAGTATGTGATTAATGTTGTGATGACCGTTCCTGCATTGCTGTTCATTGACAGATGGGGACGACGAAAGCTTCTGATGGCTGGCTCTGCCATCATGATGGTATGGCTTATTATTATGTCAACTCTTTTAGCAGTATTTGCTAAGCATGTACCTGAAGTCAATGGTGACGATCAGATTCGTCTATTAATCCCTGACGACAAGAAGTCTGCTTCGAAGGCGGTGATTGCTTGTTCTTACATGTTTGTAGCTACCTTTGCTCCAACATGGGGTCCAGGTATCTGGATTTACTGCTCTGAGATTTTCCCTCTTAAGCAGCGAGCTGTCGCTAACGGTTTGACTGGATCTGCCAATTGGATCTTCAACTTTGCTTTGGCAATGTTTGTCCCCACCGCATTCAAGAATATCACATGGAAGACTTATGTAATCTTTGCTGTGTTCTGTTTCGTTATGACATTCCATGTGTACTTCTTATTCCCTGAAACGAAGGGAAAGACTTTAGAAGAAATCGACCAGATGTGGGATGAGAATATTCCTGCTTGGAAGTCTGAATCATGGATTCCTCGACGACCTTCTCTTACTGATCTGAAGGCTGTTGAAGAATCTGGCCCTACGACCTTCGACAAAGCTACTGGTCAACAGGAGGAGGCAGTATAATCTCTATCGAGGATATGACATACAAAAATTCATATAATTCGCTCATTGTTAATACTAATATTGTTCTAAACTGTTTTTATAGTTCAAAGGTCAGGTAGGTTTATACTTACTGTATTAATTAGGGTGCTACTTTAGCTTCGGTCTACTTGGGGTACGTCTGGGGGTATGTCTGGGGGTCTTCCGGGCGTCCCGCTGGAGGGGGTGGTATGGAGGGGGTCCTTTTCGAGCAGCGAGAGGGGTAGTGTGGGGTAGAGTAGTCAACGCCTGAAAATCTGAGGCGCCCTACGGTTTATACGGTTATCTCAGAGACGCTTAATGTTAGCTTAGTTATTAAAAGTCAGACAGACAAACGATTGAGCAAAGGCAAATTGATACCCCTTTAAGTTTTGGAGATTTTAGAGATCCGCGGCACCACTGCATCTCACCGCACTGTTATTATTCCCGGCTGCAACATGGTGCCGACTTGGCATTTAAACATTCTACTTGTATGGTTTGCAGAGTTCTTAACCGGAGGTTAGAGATGTTATATGAATACGTGGAGATTAACATTCACAAAGTCGATCATCCGATCGCACTATTGTGGTGATACATAGATCGTCTCGTGGCCTTCAGATCATATACACTGATACAGTCTGCACTCCGTAACC
This sequence comes from Blastobotrys americanus, assembly GCA_003705795.3. Classification (NCBI taxonomy): domain Eukaryota; kingdom Fungi; phylum Ascomycota; class Dipodascomycetes; order Dipodascales; family Trichomonascaceae; genus Blastobotrys; species Blastobotrys americanus. The sequence continues at coordinate 188,368 of PPJN03000010.1, read as the reverse complement.
ATACGGCCCCCCTGACAGCTGATCTATCAGAAATGAGACTAGAGCAGCCTTAGCCCAGAGATTATAGACGAGAATGAAGATGATCTACGCCTGAGTACTACGATACGGTGGGCTGCGTGATAAAGCATTCTTCGCGATCGAGATCAACTTGATATTCACATCTCTATATCCGGCCTTCACAAAAGATGGAGCTAAGCTGGTAGACTGATACCAGTAGAGTTGTAACGAGACCAGTCATGTCGAATCATTGTTACCGTTTCTGCTGCTCATATTAGCCCAGGGTCTTCTTGCCCACCTTTACCTCCTTACCCCCTCATCACTGCATCCGGCAGAAGTTAAAATCAAGTGATCCATATTGAGGCAGGCGAACGTTTGGGGGACTGGCGCTCAAAGGATACAAATGAATTCTACATAGAGACCCAATGCAACCTCCCTGTCTTATGTGGACTGCGGGGAAATTGTGAAATTGTAACGTTCAAGTGCTATGGACGTTGAAGGTTCCATGACTCGCTTCAGTAATCATCAAAGCTAAGGTTAGCCAACTAATTAAATAGCGAGATCAAGAGGGGCTTGTAACGTTCTGAGGTGACGGGGATCCCGCCGGGATAATTGAATAACAGAACGTGTGTTCTAGACTCTGCGGGTCCATCGTTTAGAAGATCTGTAGAGTGGGTGTGTGTGTGCATGTGTCTGCGTGGGCAAATTGTGCAGCTCCTCAGCTAGCTAGTATAAATAGGAGCTAGCCCACTGTGTTTTTTTTGGACTTGTTGAGAAATTGTATCCATTGAGGAGCTAAGGTTGGCAAAAACCTTTGTTGTCATAATGGGGTTCCCAAAAGTTTATAACCCTTATGTAACCGCGGCGCTTGCGACCGTCGGTGGTATGGAATTTGGTTTTGATATCTCATCTGTGTCTGCGTTCATCTCTCAAGATCCTTACCAAAACTATTTCCATCATCCTTCTACTATTCGTCAGGGAGGTATCACTGCGGCAATGCCTGGTGGATCGTTTATCGGGTCGCTGATATCAGGGCCCTTATCAGATCGATTTGGACGACAACCAATAATCCAGGCATCGTCTGTGATCTGGATTATTGGTGCTGCCATCCAATGTTCCTCTCAAAATGTTGCTCAATTAGTTTGTGGTAGATTCATTGGTGGATTCGCCATTGGATTCGCGTCATCACAGGTTCCAGTATATATCGCCGAATTGTCTCCTAAAAACATCCGTGGTCGTCTTGTTGGTATCTTCCAATGGGCTATCACTTGGGGTATTATGATCATGTTCTTTATTGGATTTGGCTGTGCTCAAACTAACACTAACGCCTCATTCCGAATTGCTTGGGGTCTGCAAATGGTTCCTGGAATTATACTACTCCTAGGTACGTTATTTCTTCCTGAATCCCCTCGGTGGCTTGCAGGCCAGGATCGTTGGGAAGAAGCGATTGACATTGTTGCCAAGGTCCAAGCTCGTGGAGATATTCATGATCCTTTGGTTCTGATTGAGATTGAGGAAATCAAAGAGGTTGTCCGAATCGACCATGAATCTAAGGGAATGAAAATCATTGACTTGTTCCGCAAAGATTCCATTAATCGAACCATGGTCGGTGTTTGGGGCCAGATCTGGCAACAACTGTGCGGAATGAATGTGATGATGTACTATATCGTGTATGTGTTCCAGATGGCCGGGTTCAGTGGTAACAGTCTACTAGTTTCTTCGTCTATCCAGTATGTTATTAACATGGTCATGACTGTGCCGGCGCTCTTATTTATCGATAACTGGGGTCGTCGACCGATGTTTTTGGTGGGTGGAGTATTTATGTTGATCTGGCTTCTGTCCATCACTGGGTTACTTGCAAACTATGCCAATCCAGTGAGTGAAGTTGGTGGAAATACTGGAATCCGTATCCTAATCCCTAAAGAAAAGAAGGCTGCCTCGCACGCTGTCATTGCTTGTTCATACTTGTTTGTGGCTTCATTTGCTCCCACTTGGGGTCCAGGTATGTGGATTTACTGTTCAGAAATTTTCCCACTGCGCCAGCGAGCAATTGCAAACGGAGTGACTGCTGCGGCCAATTGGATCTTCAACTTTGCTCTGGCTCTGTTTGTTGCACCATCGTTCACTAATATCACCTGGAGGACCTACATCATCTTCTCAATCTTCTGCTTCGTTATGACTGTTCATGTGTTCTTCCTATTCCCAGAGACTAAAGGAAAGACGCTGGAGGAGATTGACCAGATTTGGGAAGCAAAGATTCCTGCTTGGAAGACTGCGAACTTTGAGCCTAGACGTCCTTCTCTCACTGACATCAAGCAGAACAAGGCAGAAGAGGGCCCGCTTGAGAAGGTTAGCGAGCCTAGACACGAAGAGCCTGGTGATGCCGAAGCTCCTGCTATTAGCAACGAAACCGCTGCTGCACATGCTGCTGCGGACGTGTAATCCTAACCATTCCATTCCTGAGTTTGGTGAGGGTTAAATTGTTTTGAGATCTATCTCTTAATATTGCAGTGCTTATATGCAATTCTTAGTATAATATGATAATTCAAGGGGTTTACCAACAACACATTCACTGAACACATCGTTAGACATTGTCGTTAATCGTGACCTATATCGTGGTCTTGTATTGGTGCTTCGGAAGTACTGGAACTTCAACCTCCGGCCACCATCTTCACCGTTCCCTGGAACGGCTGTGAAATATTTGGCGGCGTTTAGCTGAGCCGGGGCCGCTAGCAATCGGAGGTGATTCAACAGCAACAAAGTGCATGCAGTGAGCAATGTAAACTCGGATTAATAACTGATAGAAGTATAAGTTTGATTGATAGCAGGGTGAGAGTTTACAACCAGTAGTAGCTAAGTTATCACCGTTGATTGTGAACAGTACTGAAGCAATGTTAGAAGTGAAGGTAGGAAGTGGCTACGACTCGTCCAAGCTTCAAAAATGCCTAGTAAACCAAGGGGAGGAATATTATGTTCCAATCCAAGGGGAGGATGCTGATATCAAAGTCGCAGTACGAATCAGTGATTACGATGGAGCTAACCCGACTGATAAGTATTTTTCTAGGCAACAAGCTGATGGAGATAATTCAAGCGGTGATGGCACCCAGTCTACAACAGACAGTGCCAGCGGCATTAGTAGTGGTATTTCGATTCAGTTTCAGGTGCTTTTCCACAGAGATGTAAATGGAGATGACCTGATCTGGGGAAACGATTTCGACCACCCAATAAAAGATATGCTTCCATATGGAGTGTCTATTGGGCTTAAGGTTTTAAAATGGATTGATCCTACCGTAGATGGAGACGTCTATGCTGACAAGCCATATTTGTATGGCAAAGCGCTAGGGTCTATTAATTCAATCTCTGACGCCTCGACAGATATTGATTCTTGGAAATACTTGAACAAAGGAGTCCGGCTGCAGCAAGTTTCTGATGCAGAACACCCTGATTACAGTCGAGAAGATGCAAGGTCTAAAGTGACATTCAAAAAGGGGGAGACTTATGCGTTCGATTTTAGCACTCCATACCTATCCTTAGGTAAGGAGTTGGCCATACAACTTCCGGGATTTACGCTTAATGTGGAGAAGTATTGCCACAGACAACCTCTGAGGTATGTACTAAAAATCAAAGATGGGCCTCCTTTGTTAGTTGTGTGCTTCAGCCCAGATTCTCCTCCTAATTGACGCACTATTCAATCAATCAATCTCACCTCATCGGCGATAACGAAGACCGCAAACGCAGATAAGCAGCCGTACACACATTGTCTGGGGGTATGGGGGCGCTAGATAAATAGCTTACACAATAACTGGACAGATGAATTGCTGGACAAGTAGCTAATATAGATAGCTAACACAGTATATTTAGAGTCATGATCCTGGTGTGACAATTAAACTTCAACTTAAACAAGTCACTCTGACTTCTGTTTATTAGATTGCTATTGCTTATCACCTCCAAACGAGAGTTTCACCCAACTCAGTCCCTAACCACCCAACTCGTAGTGGTTTCCTCACCAGCAGAAGACATCGATAGGAGCTCAGTTGGAGTTAATTAGGCACAACTGGATGCATCTTAGTTATGGGAATGGTGTAGCTCAGGTAAACTATTGGATTGACTTAATCTAACAATATAATTATGCTGTCTAGTTGGGGTCTGCCTGACTGGAATAAGAACCAGTCATCGCGTTTAGAGAACCAGAGGGTAGAAGACCTTGTTGCTCACTATGATACCGTCAGCCAAAGGCTACAAATGTTGTTAGATCAGCAATGGGATGCGCTATCCATAAAGACTGGCCCGACTATTGGAGCCACAAGGTTGGATATTGAGGAAGGGATGAACGATCTTTTGATGACTCAGAAGCATATGAGAGATCATTACGATAGCGAACGGTCTCACAAATGTCAATGGCTAACCAGATCTAAGGGCACGCAAGAGAAGATTAAAAAGCTTAGAGAAGAAATCAAATCTATCGAATTGAATTCAGATTTTGTCAAAGAAATTCAATCTCTGGAGAAGGAAGAAGCAGAACTTAGCTCCGAAATTGCTCAGCTAGAGGCTAGACTAAACACCCTGACGTCTCGACGGACTCAAGTTTCTCAACGGCTTATCTACGTCAAGTCTACGGTTGAATCTCAGTCTTCTTCATTCCATCATACGCTAAGCTCACTCCAACATCGCGAAAGTGACCAGTCGGAGATTGAAATGTATGAAGCGCAGGTAGATGCACTTTCAGATAAAGTCCGGGAGAGTGAGAATGAGATTCAAGCACTCGATGATGGTTTAGTGGTATGGAAAGATGTTTGTGACGAATTACGAGAAGTTGAGACCAAGATTTCGAGCTCTCTAGGAACTTCGTCGCCTGAGAATATAGCTAATATGATCCAGTCTACTGAGAAGCGGTTAGAATCCAAACTCGAGCTAGCAAGGAGCAGTAACTGGGGTCTTCTTGTGGTCGCGATCACTCATGAAATTGAAGCTCTCAAAGAAGCAACAGACATTTTACAACAGCATAATTCTGTTCAGTAAATGGCGGTGGTATATTAGTAGCTGGAAGCTAGCGTGCTATTCTCCCTTGAGTCAGATAAGCTCATGTTATGAAGTTATGAAGTATGAAATAAACAATTAGATCCCCAATCATAGGGCCCACAATGAATTTGAACTATATACGTTCACAAATTATACATATAAATAATAGACCGCTAAAGGATCTTTAAGTTTCACATCTCATCACAATTCGACAACTCCAGAAACCTACTGTTCTCTGACATCATCAATAATACCAAAGTTCAGAAGCTTCTCAAATTTAAATCCGTCTCAAAGAGGTAGCAGAAAGCAATGGCGGGAAGCCCATTGATTTGGCCTTCTCATCCTCTGGTGCGCTCGTTTTCACGCTAACCACAGGCGAACTTTGAACACCATCTGACGGAAATACATACTTCGGCGGCTCAATTGCCAAAGAAAGCGCATTATCAAATTCGAAGCTTAACCGCCGACCCTCAGAATCATCCGTATGTCTGGTAGGAATGGTCTCTCCATTATGAGAAGTTGTGAGCTGCTGATTAAATTGACCTGGATGAATGGTTTCAACCGATCGAGAGTTATTATTAGTCACATTATTTCGAGGATTCTTAGCCATGCGTGCTATGACCGCAGAAGAATTATTGGTCGATGGTGTCGTGGATCCTTTGGTGTTGGTATCGGCAGAAGGTAGTTCACCCATTTGTCGTGATAGAGAGCTAGATTCGCCATTGTTATCCTCGCCATTGGCATTATCACTAACAACAAACGCTTCTCCAAGGGATTTCAGTAAAGAAGAATCCTTAGTAAGAGTGTTAATAGCCTCAGTCAGATTGGAATCAGTTCCTTTAAGACTCTCAAACATTGCTCGAAGAATCTCACTTCCGTCACTCTCATTGTTAGTATTATTAGCAGTGTTACTACCACCAACTTGCAGTGGCTGAGGTCTAGATGCCCCATTATGGATAGACCTAACTCCATTAGATGAACCAAACCCGTGAGCTCCCATCTCTTTCTCGAGCCTACGTTGACGACGTTTTTGATATTCTCGATCTATCCATTCCTGCTTCTGCTCGAATTGACCCTCTCCAAAAAGAACATTGGCTCGCTTATTTACCCTTACCCGCAAATCATTGTCTTTGTTGCGGTCGTTATTTCCTTCTCTCCATCTCTGCTTGCGAGCACGATTGTTTAACCGAATCCTCTCTATCCGCTCAGGACTCATCACTGCGCTGTGAATCTTCTTAGCCTGAGCGATAACACGGGTAGTTGCAGCTCTGGAAGTAGCATTTTCTTCGTTCTCCAATGATTTACCTAGTGCCTGGAGAGCTTGCTGCATAGCATCAATTGCTTCGTCGGTCAATTCAGGCTCGCCCTGGTTTCCAGAAGACGCATCATCGGCTGTCATCGTGTTGTTGTCTGAAGTCGACTCATCACTGAACATTTGTTTGGCCAGCAATAGCGCAGCAAGCATTGATTCATCACCACCATCTGGCTCAGGCCCCGATGCTTCAGAACCAGGAATCGTAGCTTGAGAAACTTCTGGTGTTATTGATTGTGTTACTGGCTGCGAGGTCCGAGCGGAGGTAGAATTGACAGTATTGAACCGGAGAGTCTGTGTGGTAAATGCGGGAGGAATCGACCGTGGACTGCTGTTACTGGACATGGTTGTAGCTGTGGAGAAGGACATATCCATTGGTTGGGTCCGTCCCGAAGATTTACGGGATTTCGAAGCTCCCAACTGACGCCTAACATTAAGTGGCGCATGGTCAGGAGTATATACCTGAAATTTCGTAGCGGTAGCATGATTATTTGAAGGGGAGGATGTCGCAGGCCCGGTACGATGATGATCTTGTACCTTAGCTGAATAGTGAGAAGACTGGAACATGTTTTTTCGAGACAGCATTGGATCGATTTTCTTAGCCTTGGATTGTTCGATACTGCGATTCATATTGCTGCGAGTTATGGCTAAAGTTTCGGCAATAGACAAGCCAGATTCGGTAGAAATACCAGACGAGTGCTGCTGAATATGATGAAGCTGGGAATCAGTAAGATGGAAAGCATCACCGAGATGATTGCTGATTACACCAACGTTATTACCATTTCCTTCTATGATATGAGCAGGTCCAACTGAGGAATGAACTGAGCCGCCGGACTGTTGCCCCCTTGATCCATCCTCATTATCATGGGGTACACCACCAGTCAATAACGAGGCAAGCACTGCCTCTATATTCGAAATGTCTGATCCATCTTTCGAAGATACTTGATCTAAAGATCCAGAAATATCTGATAGCTGACCTTCGTGATGATGAGCACCTTGTCCCCCATGGTTCGATCCACCTCCACCATTCTGTTCACTATACATCGCGTCACTCTCGTCAAACAGAGATGGATCAACCATGGCAGTATCATTGTCGGCTGATGAGACCATATGAGAATCATTTCCATGACCATCATGAGAAGCATCGTTCCCTCTTTCTTCAGTTTCAGCTGCCGCAATAGCTGCCGTCAATTGGGCAACCAAAGCCTGCTCCACGCTTGAGTCTACGTCTGCTCCTGAGTCCCCATGTGAACGGTTTATATTACTAGCCATAGTGACAAAGCCAGCTCGGGTGGACTGGCATGCAAAGATCCTAACTTACAGTTCTCTATTGTGGCCTATACTCCAAATAGTTTTAGAACTTAATAAATAGACGTGTCTTGGGTGCGGACTCTTCCGTGTTTATCGGTAGGAGATTGTGATAAGGAATAACGAAAAAAAAGAAGAAAACAAAAAAGAAGAAAACAAAAAAAACGAAAAAACGAAAAAACGAAAAAACGAGAAAACGAAAAAACGAAAAAACAAAAAAACGAAAAAACGAAAAAAAAACGAAAAAAACGAAAAAAACGAAAAAAAGGCACCAAACGGCAAGTTTGGTGGTAGAATACCTGAAGGTGCAATGAGATACGAATTATCGTGAGGAAACACATCCTAATTGACAACACAGTATGGTTTTGGATTATGGGGTAGTATTTTATCATGTCAATTACTATTCGTAAACATACATAGAACATACTCACGCAATATGTTCAACTTCAACTTTTTCTGATGAGTTAAGCTGCCTAAACCGATCCGCAGTATCCGATCCTCGAATAACCTCATCACCAAACACACGAGCAACTTCCTCTAATCCAAGCCCATAGGTTTCTGGGAAGAACAAGTAGATGACAGCAGCCTGAACAACAAGCCACACATCGTATACAATGTAGTACTTCCAGTCAATTGCTGCCATGGCAATAGGATTAACGTAGTTGTTAAACAAGCCAATAGTAGAGGAGCTTAAACCGTAGATAACGGCACCCTTAGCTCGAAGAGAGAATGGACAGACCTCCATACAATATGTGTTACCAACAGGGGCAGCGATATGATATACACCCTGGAAGATGAAAATCATGACAACGGCTCCGTAAGCAAGACTCTTATCGCTGAAGTCTCGCTGTTGGTTAACTGCAGACAGGATGGTGAAGATAGAATATGCACCACAGCAACTGAGGAAACCACCAATGAGTAGAACTCGTCGGCGACATCGTGGAACCAAGTTTGAGAAGAGAATATCCCAAGCAAGACCATATGCATTGATGCCGATATTAAGCTTGAGCTGAGTTAGCGCTGAGGTAATGCCGATTGAAGTCAAAAGTAAATGCAAGTAATATGAGATAATGGCGTTTCCACACAGCTGGATGAATATGGGTAAGGAAATAATGAGAAACAGTCGGTGGAGCATGGCCTTACTTAAGAACCACTCGATCCATCGAGACATCTTTTGCGCTTTCTCAGCTTCAATGGTAGCCGAACACTCGGCCATTTGGAATTGAACTAGAGCGCTGGATGGATCACCACCTCCCTGAGATTTTGTGAAAAAATCAAGCGCTTTCTCATATTTACCCTTTGAAATAAGCCAACGTGGAGACTCGGGTCCGAGTAAAAGTAGCCCAATCTGGATCAGAGGGAATAATCCTTGTAGAAGTGACGGTAACCTCCATGCCCAGGTGCTGTTTTTCATAGAGGACTGGTACGGACCCCAAGTAATGAGAGCAGCAAGAAAAGAGCCCATTGGCCATCCACACTGATAGATGGAGGTCAGTAAAGCTCGGTGGGTAGGATAAGCACATTCTGCAAGGTACACTGGGGCAATCACCGTACATAAACCGGTTCCAACTCCAATAATAATTCGACTTCCCACAAACATGGCAAAATTCTTAGCTGCGGCCTGAAGGGCAGCGCCAAGAACAATACACAAACAGCCACCAACAAGCACTGGTCGACGGCCAAAGAACTCCGCGAGGATTGCCACAAATGGAGAAACAATCATCGAACCAATGGTAGTACCATTGGACATTGTGCCAAGGCGGGATCCGGTAGGTGTGCCAAATGAGCTACTCCAGGAAGGAAGACTCTGCAGTCCATTCATCATGGATCCATCATATCCAGAGGTAATGTTACATAGAATGGCACCCACCATGAGAAGGTTAAGTCTTAGTAGATAGCCATATTTGAACCATGGCTTATCCAATTTTGGAACCACATCGAACACTGTCTGGGAATTTTCGAACGTCTCCTCAAGATAGTTATCATCTCTCTTACTCCCGACAGTAGTGGGATCAGCTGGGGCCTCTGATTTATCCATTGTGGCCTTCTCAATCGATCCTAATGGAGGAACACGCTTTCCACTACCGGTAGTACCCTAGATCCAATAGACAACAGCTAGCAGACACAAATGAGGTAGATCACTGGCAAATGCCATAAAATGGAACCTCCGCTCAAAGATTTAACTTTTCAATGGATTTTGTCAAGGGATTTTGTTAACTAGACTGATCCTTGTCGAAAGGATTCCCCACGCTTTATATGTCTGTTTTATCCTGTGGGCTGACTGACGCTAGGCGATCGATTCAAACCTACCGTACAGCGCAACAATGATTGACCCCGCTGGTAATCGTATCCCGACTAGGAGTAATGTATATAGCTACGCGCATTAAACGTTTCTCCGCGCTCATGTTATCTTTCATCCCCTTCATAATCCTTATTTACCGCAATTCGAATCCTACTCCTCATTTTCTCCCGAGACATTAAGGTGGGGGGACTGGAGTTTATTTCTGGGGATGCTACAGCCGTTGCAGAGAATTGAGGGGAAATCCCAGTGCGGGATAACTCTACAATAGAATAGCGATGAGGAAGACCGGAGCTCAGGCGGCGATAGTTTGGCAAATATATTGGTATAAAAGAAGTTAGTGATTCAGACACTTGTCATTACTGATTCTCTCGGTATGAATTCCGTTCATTTCCGCAGTCGTTCGGTATTCATTCTAAGCACCAGAACTACTGTGTCGTGTAGAGTTTTCGGCCGGTTGTTTCGCCGTAAACCGAGATAGCACTACGGCGATAGAGTATACCCGGAGGCCGAGCTACGTCAGCTCGTTAAGAGTCAGGCGACTTGTAGTGGGCATCGGCAGGGGGCGAGGGGGTAACATTGACAGCATAGGAATCGAGCTCATCAAATGTGGGGTACCTGGTGGGTGAAGGTTAAAACTTGAAACCGAGATATGCCTTACGGCGAGACGGGAAAATCTGATTAACCGGGGATCTGTGTAGGTTTGAGATGAAGTTCTAAGTGGGTCGTGAAGTTTGGGGGCATAGGATTGGGGGCATAGGACTGGGGGCATAGGACTGGGGGCATAGGATTGGGAGTATAGGACTGGGGGCATAGGATTGGGAGTATAGGACTGGGGGCATAGGACTGGGGGCATAGGATTGGGGGCATAGCGCTTGGAAAATGTTCTGATGCGATTGAGTGATTGAAAGGCTCTACAGTCGAGGTTAAAACGTAGTTATGGACGCAAGTATAGGTGTAGTTGTTTCTATGGCTGGTTACTGAGTCTATAGTTTAACTTAGTAACCATACCCTTAATTACTATCGCTCCGGCATTTTAGTAGTTCAACCAGTAGTTGTATCACCAAAAGCTGAAATATACATTCGTTAGACAGGATAGTCTAGATCATCCAGTGATCCAAGATCAATACCCTCTCTCTCTCTCGTTAAGTTCTTCTTTACTCGGCCTTAGGCTTACTATTAATGCGTCGAAGTAGAGTACGAATCATCTTACGGAACCAGATTATGTTCAAGAAATCGAGAGCAAGGTTGCAAGCTAAAATGGCAAAAGGAAGCCATTTAGGATGATATTTATCAGTAATACCAGTAGAACCAGGCCCCTCAACAAGCGAAGGCCATAGGTCGAGTAGGACTCGATATAACTGATAGAATCCCCAAGGAAGACGGGCAAAAAAGAATACAACAATGAGAAGCAGTCCATTTATAGTCTTAAACCATTCAGGTACCACTCCTTCTGGTAAATGACCAGCAAACCAATGATTATTCACAAACGGAGTTGAAAGTTCAAACAGGAGAAAGATTGGAGTATAGTACATGAGGTAGGGTCTCATTCCTTGGATGAATACAAACAAGGAAGCCATTCCATGAACTAGGAACCCAGGTCCAAATAGCTTCACATATCGTAAGCAAATATAACTGTCCCACAGAAAATATCCTGTCGCCATTGCAATCACGAATCCTGCATACGGAGTATATCCATTGACTCGGTCTTGTGATAAGACAGAATCTCCCAGTAATGGAAATAAAAGAATTAGAATGAGCACACTTTGAACTTGAGACACTACATGGATGTCAAAGTTGATCTTGTTCTTTCTACTCAACCCTCGATATTGTTTAACCACTAATGGAGAAACCAAACTTGAAGATTGAAATATCGTGTTGTAAAATAGGAAAGAGATTACAACTTCATGGATATGAAACGGTAGTGCATGGAATCCTAGCGATATTGATAAATCTACCACCTGTCTGGAAAATATTGGCAGTCCGTACTTAGACAGGGGATCTTTGACTACGTCCTCAACAAGCCAACCCATTGTGAACTGGCTCTTCTTGTCAAATACAACCTGTCAAAACGTTCACGACTCGGTATTAAAGTTCTTTCACAACTAAGGGCTCTTAAATCACACTCCCTGGTTAGCGAATATATATAGTTCAACACATCCAAACCTGGTTTCCTCGGCTTGACCAAACTCATTCATGTTATCGTACCTTCTTCGCGTCGGCCGTACTCAATTTGTTGGGACGGCCGAGACCGCCTCGCATCCCAGACTTATCTTATCGTGCTAGGCTTGTGGGGGAATTTGGGGGCTGACAAGGCATGTGAAGGATGAGTTACAGAAAATAGAATACTCCAACATGATAGAAAGAATGGTTGTATAGTCACTAGAGTCCATTGGCTCCTCTACGTTTACTTATTTTATCAATTAAGCCTCAAAGACTTTGAATCCTCTATCACATTGCATTCTTCTTGCTTTCATACCCTCATAATGCAATACCCTCATAATGACATACCCCCATATCGCCACACCCCCCATAATACAATGCCTTCATAGCTGCCCTAACCCCCCCCCCTACCAGGGAGGAAGCGCGGCGGTCTCGTAATGCGGAAAAACCCCGGCATTCTCGTTATACTGACTCAACCCGGCACCATCGGAAGGCTGGTTTGTCAGGCACATCTCCACTATGAAGTGAGATGAGTAGTGCAGAGAGGTTATGAAGAAGAGAGAAGTGGACCAGTATGCCGGAGTGATGACGGAACCAGTATGGGACCACTATATTGATTACCAAGAATCCTGGTACTAGTTTCGAAGTATTTAAGCAGGTGGAAATCATGGCAATTGTAGGCTAAGATTGTTTTATCATAATGTCTACTACAGTTCACTATCAACAAGTAAAGTCAGCCAAGGTGTTTTATCGAAAGGCAGGATTGCCTTCGAATGACACTCTGGTGCTGCTTCATGGATTTCCTACTACTTCCCTAATGTTTCGAAACTTGATTCCGATTTTGGCCCAAAAGTACCATGTAATTGCTCCTGATTTGCCAGGGTTTGGATTCACTGAGCCAAACGATGGCTACAAGTATAGTTTTGACAACTTGGCCATCACAATTGGTGAATTGCTTGACAGTCTGAACATTAACAAGTTCGCAGTTTACGTGTTCGATTATGGTGCACCTACTGGGTTTAGATTGGCTCTTGCTCGTCCCAATGCTATAACTGCTGTGATCTCTCAAAACGGCAATGCTTATGAGCAGGGATTTGGAAGCGAATTTTGGGCCCCAGTTTTCCAGTATTGGAAAACAGGATCTCAACAGGATCGAGAGTTTCTCGGCAAAATCATGTTGTCCTACGATACAACCAAAGCACAGTATGTTAATGGTGAGCCACATCCTGAATCAATCGCTCCAGAGTCTTACACTTTGGACTACGCATTGATAAGCAGACCTGGCAACGCTGATATCCAATTGGATCTAGCCAAAGACTATGAGACGAATGTGGCTTTGTATCCCAAGTTCCAGCAATGGCTCCGATCATCTCAAGTCCCCGCATTGGTAGTCTGGGGGAAAAATGATCAAATCTTCATTTCTCCTGGCGCCGAGGCTTACAAGACAGATTTACCTAATAGCGAGGTTCATTTGCTTGATGCCGGTCACTTTGCTGTTGAGACACACTACCAGGAGATTGGTGACTTGATATTGAAATTCTTGAGTAAGTACAATCTAGGAAATTAGTACCGTACGTAGGATGTAGTTATAATCCTGGTATCTTGGAATCCTAGCTGGATCTTAGTGGGATCTCAGCTGGAGGAGACTTCAATATATACTATCATTCCACTGGTATCATCAGATCTTTGAGCCACCCGTGCGGCTCTTCACAGCCTTTGGCGACGCGTCGACGTGTCTCCCGATAATGGCGTTGATTGTTTGATAAGCAACTTTGAAAGCTATGATCCAAGACGAAATAGAATGCTATGAGAGCAGAAGTAAGAGAATACACGGTGATGTGGACACGGCATGTGACTCAGAAACGAAAGCAATGGAATGATGGTAGGTTAAAGTTCCACGTGTACAATAGCAGAGCCCTACTATATGATGAGAGTGGCATCTTACTTGCAGAAGAGTTCATTTCAAGCTCAAAGTTGGGGGGCAATCATTTCTTTGAGATGTGCAATCTGCTCATAGATATTGACGAGTTAGTAGGGACTAGTACCAGGATCATTGAGCTACGCCCAGGTAAGAACGACATTGCGGGCCAGCGACAGAAAGAAAGCTCTGAAAGGGAAGCTTTACGAACCACTCAAAGATCACAAGATTCTACTAATGTCCAGCATATGCATTCGCTATCTGTCCACCCCCGCCAGCCAGTCTCACGTCAATTAACTTCTTCTGGTAGCATATCAGCATCATTACCCAATGGTATTCCTGGGCTTTCTCAGAGTTCGGGAGATCAGTGTGTAGGTAGCTCGTTGCCGCGGAAGCCCATTCAAATCTATTCATCGGCATCTTCCAGATCAAAGCAATCACCAGTGAAGAAAAGAAGGACCTCATATCCTCATCCCCCGACTACTACTAAGAGAGAATCCTTTTATGAGGACGAAGCTACCAACAGGGTGACGGTAAAAAGGACCCCGCGCTTAGTCTCTGTGGACTCGCCACAGGGCTCTGCAACAATCTCCACGATTCAAAAACCTCACCACCAATCCTCTCAGCAGGTGGACGATGACACATTTTATGGAAGAGCTACTCCTCTTGGGGTCTCGGATTACCACCCCCGCCGTAAGGAGCCAACATCTGTAGTTTCTTCTGCGCTTAGTTCAACTTCTCGTCCAGCTCACGCTCGAACTAGTGATGCGGATCTAGATATTGGGCCATGGAGTAGTGAGTCCTTTGATCTCTTCACTTGGCGTCCACCTCAAAATTCAAACCTCAATTCTAGCCGCAATTCTAACATATAACCAGTGAAGCTCCATTGACTGGTTGCTCATCTATTTATTTTGAGATTAGTCAAAGTCGCTAATCACATACAATTAAAAATTAATGATATAGTAGTACGTATTACACAAAACATTAACAAACAATTAACGAAAGAACCATGATAATGATTCCCCTAGATAACACCGAAAAGATTCACACTTCATTAAGCTTTGATTCAATTTAGTTTTGCACTCCAATTGCTTATGCTCGCCCTTGGGATGGTATGGCTCGTTGGGGGCCTCCGCTTCGAGGAGTTATTGCTCCAGGTGCACTAGTGCGGTTGGCGCTAACACCAACTGCTGGAAACGAACTTGTCGACGTCTGTCGTGATGCTCTTGCATTGTTCATCTCTGGAGCAAGTGATCTTCTAAACGATAATGCTCGGGATCTAGTGCTGGGATTTCGACTCTGGGAAGATGTGGTACGTGCACGCTCTGCTTCAAACCTCGCGTCACTTGGATAGTCGTCTTGTTCTTCAGTCTCATCAAACGTCAAATCTTCAGCAGATCTTCGCAGAAGGTACAACAGCGAATTGTACCAGATGTTGTGGCGCTGACGATTTGGACAAGTAATCTTGACTTGACGATCTGGAGTATTAATCAAAATGCTCTTGTGGAAAAGACCTGGAGGTAATGGATTAGGATCATCCACCGAAGTGACCGCTTCAATTGCAGCAGATCGGGTTTTCTGAGAGTGCCTGCTTTCTAAAGCTGGATTGTCATCGCTCCAGTACAGGGTCACAGTGTAAGGGTGAATCCAGAAATACCTCTCGTGTCGGTTGTCAGAGATACCTGATACTCCAATCTTCCTTGTGTACTTGAATAGATATTCTCCAATCACTACTTGAGTGACATAGGGAATCATGCTACGCTCGGCAAACGAAGCCATGCTAGTAGCAATGGTAAGGTTACTCGCGTTCAGCATTCCATTCACAGTACCTATATTGCTTCCAGCTCCCGATCTGACTTGAGCAGGTTCAAGCAATTGTCTGTTGCTTGCATTCACTGACTCCGCACTGATAGCAGCGCCAGTTGGAGTACCATTAGGTGTGGTATCATTATGGCTTTGCTCATCCCCGCCATCGACATTTCTGGACTTTCCAGTTGAGGCAGCAACTGCACCAAGGCCTGCACCTCCAATTCCTGCCGCTGCAATGTATTCGAAGTTGGTAAGATCCTTGTTACGGCCACCGTCTTCGGCAAGAGAAGGCAATGGATGGTTTGGAGGCCCAGTGATTGAACCAGCGATCGACTTTCTGGAATAAACCGATTCGGCCTTCTCTGAATTAGCGTCTTCCAGAACAGCAGATTGTACGTTATACCTGGCTCCAGCTCGGCTAACAACAGTAGCAGGCGATCCACGGACTTCCCTCAGCATTGCGTCTTCTGACGATGCAGGAATTGTAGCCACGCTGTCTGGACGTAATGAACTGTCGTCTGCTCCTCTGCTGGTAGAAATGAGTTTCCGATAATGGGCTTCAGGCAATGCTACCAATCCAATTGAGCTCGCGTGCCTGACAATGTCCTCCTCTGAAACACCATCTAGAGGATCAATTCCAGCAGCTCGCGCTTGATCAGCGAGCTCTGAAGTGTCTTTGGCCACAAAGTATCCTAATTGCCTAGCACGATAGGCTATTTCTTCCTCATCCTCGCCACTAGCACGACTGTCAGCACGACTGTCATCAACGGTAACTGCTCGAATTCCAGCACCTTCTGCGGTGAAAACTGAAGACTCCGAAGTTGCTACAGACGGCCGTCGTGCAAGCTGAGATGAATCCAATACTACTAAACCTGCTCGTTGAGCTTCCGCTTTAATCTCATCCACAGTCAGAGCCTCTGCGGTCGACTTCTTGCTGCGCAGTGCATTATATTCATCCTCAGATATAGTTTTAAGGTGTAACTGCAAAGCTTGCTGTTCAAGATCCTCGGCAGATAGCTGTACTGGTTTAACTTCAGTCTCCACCGCCTCTCTAGGTGCCGTTCCATCGCCATGTAACTGAGTTCGAGCATAATCTGCAGCTGGTATGACAACCAGCCCTAACTCTCGAGCTCGGGCACTCAATTTATCTTCGTTCAAAGAAGCTGCAGAATCAGCAGTTGCGAGCCCAGCCTTTTGTGACAGCGCAAGGATGTCATCTTCCGATGGATTCTCAACAATACGACGGAGAGTTGCGAGGTATTCTGAAGGCACAGATTCAAACGCGATGTCTCTGTTCGTTTCCTCGCCTCCAGCTCCTCGGGTAGGCGACTTTTGCATAGTGCCTAAAACGCCTATATCCTCACTCACTCGTCGACTGCTAATAGATGTAGGACTACTTCCTGTTTGACTCAACCGGAATGGGTCGTCAGCTCCGAAATCACCACTGCTAGTACTAGACGCCTTAAGGTGACCTCTCTTCAACAACGATTTGTACTCCTCGGATGAAATGGCCACAAGGTTAAACTGCCGGGCATACCTATGTATATCTCGTTTGGTAGGTTCAAATGCAGTTTGGTTTTCCAACAGTCGCTTGTAGTCATCTGACGACACTGGAACATAGCCTAGAGACCGCATAGACTCCACAACCTTATCATGATTGACAACCGTACCCGGTTCCTGAGATTTTTTAATCATGTCTTCGAAATGATCCCTCTTGGCCGCAACCGAGGCTAGCATCATATCTGACTTATCACCATTCTTATCTAAGCTGTTTCTATTATCAGCACCACCTTCGGCTTGCTCTTGACCCGAAAGCATGGCATATTCTTGCTCGCTCAGTACTACCAATCCAATCTTCTTGGCACTTGATTCCACATCAGCTATGGTTGGCTGAGAAAAGCGCTTCTTATGATCTCTAAGTTCCTCAAGTTCCGCAGCTCCTACCAAAGCCAAGCCGGCCCTTCTGGCGTGTTTGTGGATTTGATCATTATCGGGGCTGGCAAGTTGATCGTAGTCACCCTTGCTAAGAACGACCAAGTTATATTGCTCAGCACCAAGTTTGACTTCATCCTCGCTAAGAGGCTCTTGCTTCTGCTGAGCCTGTTGCCGCAGGTGGTCAAGCGCGGATGATTCGATGATCTGATGGTTGATCTTATTTGCAGACTGTGTAAGCTCATCCTTAGTTGGTTGCTCCAGTCGACGTACATGCTCGTCGTACTGATGATTCTCGAGGAATTTGAGATTATGGCGGCTGGCAGAATTCATGACAACATCTCTGGATGGTTCTTCTGCTCGCTTTGTGAGATCAGACAATCCCGAAAGCGTCACTACTGCTAATCCGGACCCTGCTGCGATATCATCCAATTCCTTCCTTGAAGGAGCAGTTGCCCTGCGCTTCAAGTCTTCAATTTCTGATCCCGAAGTCAATACCAACCCAAGCTTTTGAGCCCAAGTCTCAAGCTGAGGTCGTGCGGGAGACTTAAGTTGGTTCTGAAGTTGTTCATAGTCAGATTTAGGAAGCACAGAAAGTCCAAGGCTCTCGGCTTGAGTGTACAGCTCTTCCTTTGTCGGCTCATATACCGTAGGTCTCTGCTTAAGTTCAGTGAGCTCGTCGCTAGAAATAGCTTCCAGTCCGTGGTTCGACTTTAGAGTTTGCAGAAGCTTATCCTTTGTAGGCTCTGTAGTGAGGGCAGTATACTTATCCTTGGCGATAGGTACAAGGCCAAGCATTTCTGCATGAGCTGCCAACTCGGTTGGAGAGGGATTATAAGGTTCCTTCAGCTTAGCATACTCCTTTGAATCGATAGCTACGAGGCTATGGTCACTCGCTAAAGCTCTTACCTCACTTGCCGTTGGCTTCGGTGGGTTCTTCAAAGAGCTCAAGTAGCTTGATTCTACCACCTCATGTCCATGTCCTGATGCGTGTTTCTGAAGGTCAGCCACAGAAGGATTGTGAAGCCCCTTGAGTGCTTCCTTTCCGAGTACTGCCAGACCCAGACTAGCAGCAGCAGTCTCAACGAAGCTCTTGGTAGGAGGTGCATTAGCAGCAGTCTCTATGCTCTTGTATTGAGCCACAGGGACCGCAATGAGGCCATGATCTCTAGCAGCCTGCTCAACTCGCTCCTTAGAAGGTTCCAGCAGTGCTGCATGCTCCTCCTTAGGCAACACCGTAAGGTTGTTTCGTTCAGCATGAGCTCGAATGTCATCGAGACCAGGGTTGTTCGCACGCGATTGAAGCTGGTCATGATCTTCTGATGGCAATAAGACATGCCCCTGTTTCTCAGCATGACCTTTGAGTTCCTCGGCAGTTGGAGATTCGGCCTTCCGCTTTAACTCTTCATGGTCAGTAATGGGAATTAGTGAGAATCCCAAGCCTTTACCCTTGGACTCGAGATGTTCGGGAGTAGGGTTCTCCGCAGAGCTTTTCAGCTTGCTATGTTCAGCAATAGACAATGACATCATTCCGAGACCAGCTAACTTGGAGTTGATAGCCGACTCTTCTGGGTCTTTTGACAGATGCAGGATTTGCTGGTAATGATCATTTGGTACCACCGTGAGACCCTTGGAGGATGCATGCTTAGAAAGCTCGTCCTCCGAGGGATCATGTGCTAGCTGCTTAAGCTGAGCATAGCGTTCATCAGAAATGATGGAGGATTTGTGCAGCTTCGCTTTCGACTCCACATGCTCAAGTGAAGGCTCATGAGCAAGGTTATTAAGAGCTTTAAAGTCAGCGTCGGGAATGGCCACATAGCCTGCTTCCTTTGCTCGAGTTTGAAGTTCCTCCGGCGATGGGTTTTTAGCCAATCGTTTGAGGTCTTTATATTCAGAAGTATCGATTACCTGAAGACCACGAGGAACAGCCCAGGCTTTAAGGTCATCCTCACTGGGGTAATTCACCAAGTCTTGAACACGATTCCATTCCTCATTCGCAACAAATGCAAACCCTTGAGTGGCGGGTTTCGACTTGATTTCGTCCAGGCTAGGAGAGTCTGCTCGTCTTACGAGGTCAAAATACTCCTTAGACCCAATCGCAACGTACCCAATGTCTTTCGCTTTTGTCTCAATCTCTTGGTGAGTCAGGTCACGCTTAATTTCACTGTCCTTCTCCGACAGCTTCTCGCGGAGTTCATCATTGATCTGCCTTAGTGAAGAAACTTCCACCGAGACTGAATCATGCTGCTCCTCAAGCGCTTTATGTTTCTCCGTGGTACTAGTAAAGCTACTCTGCAACTGCTGATGTTGCTCGGACAACTTGTTGTGGTCCTCTGATAGTGACCGTTTGTCGCTAGCAAGCAACGCATGTGAAGCTTTCAATTCATTATGTGAGCCCTGAAGCGTGTCATGGGAACTCTGAAGGTCACCAAGCCTCTGAACAATACCTTCATGAACAGAGGGATCCACAAATTTTGAGTAAATTTCTTTGCTAACCGCGACCAGTCCAAATGCTTCAGCTGCCGATACAATATAATCCTTAGACTTGCTCTTGTCAATAGTGGATTTGAGATCATCAACATGGGATTTTGGAAGTAGTTCCATATTCAATTCAGTAGCATAACGCTCCAAATCTTGCACCGTAGGGTTTAATGAAGCAGACAGACGATCATACTCGTCATATGGTATGACGGCCAAATTATGCTCATTCGCATGACGTTCAATATCATCCACTGACATGAACTCGGACGCCAAGCTGCGCCCAGCTTTTACTGGAGTGACATCATTAAATGTAGATGATGGAGAGTCAATGCTACTCGTAGTGGATACCATTGGACTGCTATCGGCATTTCGAAGAGAGTGTGCACTTCTTCGATATCTAGAGTTTCTACGTGCCCGCTTCGCAAGAATACTAGAGGCATCTGAATCATCATCAGAAGAAATGGCCCCTCGCTCATGAAACTCAGCATTACGGTTAGAGCCTACAAAATTGCTGCTGCTGGATACTCCACCATTATCCTCTGTTTCAGTATGTTCACCTTCTGAGCCCTCGTCCATAGTCTCCTGACCCGTAACATAGTCGGCATCTGTAGGATCTTCTTGAGCGGTTTCAAAGGCGGAATGGAAATCTTCACTCTCAGTAGTCAGAGCACCCGACTCATCCTGGTCATCCCAACTGTCTGAACCAATGTAGGTTCCAGCATCCGCATTACTCTTGAATTTTCTATAGCCTCCCCCGATAACTGAAGGGGTTGGAGCAGCTCGCTGAATCACATTGCGCGAGCGTTTTGTCCGAGAGGACTGACCTGCACCAGCGGTCACTCTAATAGAGTCAAGCTCATCTTGAGCCTCTGCCAATTGTCGCTTTAGATCAACCTTCTCCGTCTTCTCTTTGTGTAATGAAGAACGCAAATTTGCGACCATTTTATGAGCATGGCCCAAAGATCTCTTGACAGTCTCGGTCTCAAGGTCTCCCGCACGAGCCGAACCCTTCATTGGAGAAATGGGAGGAGAATTGCCAGGACTGTTCAATAAGTCATCGTCATCTTCGGCAATCTCAATAACTTCGTTTCCCTGTCCCAATTGGTCACCGCCTCCACGACCAGAATTAGCCACACGGGGGGCGGTGGAAGAAGGCTGCTCGCGCAATTCGGTAACACTTTGGTGTAGGGAGATGTTCTCATTCTTTAATTCCTCGTTTTCAGCTCGTAGGTCAGCCATAATGGCTTCTTGGCGTGCCTTATTAGTGTCCAATTGTTTCCTCAGTCCCGATTCCCGCAATCTCAGGCTCTCAATGGTGTCGATATGAGAAGAATGATCATTGTGAAGACGACCAGTCTCCGATACCATTCTAGTTAAATCGTCTTTAGATTGTGACAATTGTGATCGAAGGTTCTGAAGCTGAACTTCTAGCTCCCAATTCTCATCCTTGAATTTGGCCTCGGCCTCTCTCATTGAATGATTACGTGTTTCCAGAGCAGTGGCTTTTGTTTGAAGAGACTCGTTCTCTGCTTTGAGGTCTCTAATGATGGCTTCTCGGTCAGAAAGATCGTTCTGAAGTTTACGACTATGCACTAGTAGACCTTCCGAGATTTCAGCTGCAAATTGCATGTCTGAGTTTTTAGACGGAGGACGAATTTGCGATTGTCGCCTGGTGGGCTTTTTAGTTGGCGACAAGGAACCCGATCCAGATACTGTGCCCTCCTAAAGGTTAGAATTTCTCATGATTTTTTTTTGTTATGTTCGCCTGTCCGCACTTACCTCTCGCTGAGCCATGGTATTAGTAGTTTTCATGATTTCATTGTATTCATTCTGAAGATCTAATAGCTTGTCTCTAATGGAATCTTGTTCAGAATGCCCAATTGATTCACCCAAATCAATTCGTTTCTGAAGTTCATCCTCGATTGACTTGTATGAGTCCTGTACATGCTGAGCGTGCTTCAATCTCTCCTGGACCAGTTGCAATTCTGCACGGAGATCGACTGTTGACTCCTCGTGACCTGATGAGGACATTGGTGATACTATATAGTTAGAAATCAGTTCATGAGCCAAATAACAATCTTTCCCATGATATCCTCAGGCTGTGCACTTGTCCAGCTCATCATTCCATCCTTCCGGCTTTCGCTTCCCATAGCTACCAACAAACACTCTCACTAACTCAGAGAACCTCCACAGCCCACCCACTTTAGTTGGTCAAAATACGCTACCTTATCCTTCTTCATACTCACCTCCTCTAGCGCGTGCGCGCTCCTTTGACCTTCTTCCCCTTCGAACAGGTCTCGTTTACTGTCTCTCTGGTCAGTACCTGTTTGTTTGTATTTTTCATAGGCATCTTCAGGGGCTGCTCTTGGTTGAGGTTACGCGCTGGGTTCGAGCACCGTGGTGGGGTCCCGCGTTGAGGGTACAGGCGGAACAGGGGAGGAGCTGAGGAGCTAAGAATCTAAGAGAAGCAAAGGAAGGAAGCAACAGGGAGATTGACAAGAGGGCGGGGAAAGAACAGGGATAATGGAGAGACGCCGTGTACTGAGAATGGATATGGTTTGGGGTGTGGTCGTATTGATGTGTTCAATCTTAGGTAGCATGAGCAAATGGCCTCCGTGGGTTAGGTTTAAGTTCAATAAGATTCATTGTATCGATAATTAGAGTTAGGGATGGTAGAGTGGGTAAGCCATAGTGGATGCCATGAACAAACAGCAATTGAACGTGGTTTAATAGTTATTATTGTATTTTCACAATCAAGATTGATCCATTGTAGAATCATCATCTTGTGCAGCTTCTTTGTCATCTAGTTTCTTCCTGTCATTGCGGCCTTGTAACAACGCACCTCGTAAATAACCCTCAACCCCTTCACCTTGGTAAGGATTGCCCAATTGTGAAGATACTAGTGATCCAATGCCGTTATTATTTAAAACTGAACCAAGCTGCTCCATGCTTTGACCAAACTGTGCCGATTGTATTACTCGAATGAGCTCCTGTTTGGTCTTGTCGATACCATCAGGAACGAGTGCTACCAATGGTGCAACTTCATCGTCTGATAAGCTCTTAATATAGTCAGTCATGTCTGTAGTACTAACAACATCTGAGATCGATCCAACAGGGATTTGTCGAGACGTACTGGACTGAGAATCAACTTGTGATTCCAATCGATTTCCTGATTGTAAACTAGACATTACCTGGGCAATGCTATCAGAAATACTATTCGACGCTGGTTCTGGAGCGAGCGCCGGTGTCGACACTTCTCGATCCATACTATCTGAACCAGAAACTCTACAAAGTTAGCTAACCGAAATGAAAACAGGAGGACGAGGAAAAAACGAGCGATTCATGAATCTTGAGAACCTTTGTTGGCATATCTAGCTATGGACTGCACTCGGCATTCGAAAGAAAATCTATCAGTATTTTGCTCACTTAGGTCTTTGTACTCACCCTGATTCTGCAACATCTTCAGTGTCATCCACAAGAGCATTCTCATCAAGAAGCTGGGTAATGGTCTCAGCAATGCGGTTATCTTCAACAGTCAGTTCTGACACTGGCTTGTCATCAGCTACTGGATCTTGCATCCAAAATAACAGGTTCTGGCCAGAACTTTTAAATGCTAATGAAAAAACTCGTCCACTATCACATTCACTAACATGTGTCCACGATGCATCCCCTGGAAATAACAGTAACTCCTCTCGTTCTTCGGTCTTGTTGTTTGCTCTGGGCTCCCATACAAATGAAAACAAGTTAGGGTCGTCAGGATTCTTCTTAATCTTCACAGTACCCTGTCCTCGTATCGGAGTGGCACGCGAACCACCCTCAGGATAATCGACTCGTCCAGCTCGGAATTGAACAAGCGTACTCATTGTGTTCTGTAGATCTTTGTTAACTAATCCCTCGATCAATAGCTTCAAGTAGTAGGTGGCAATCCTCAACTTTGGCCTCCGCTAAATATGAGGTTTAGTGTCCATGGCGCGGCTGTGCAGACGATGAAATTAAAACCCCACGACGACCAACATTGAGCGACCGACACTGAATGAAGTGATATATGATTGAAGGTTAGAAGTTGGGTGTGAAGAAATGACATTCCCTCCTAGTAATGTCCGAGAAACTGTTAATCAGATTGCAGAGATTTTAGTGTCACGAGGCGAAACCATTGCTGTGTCAGAATCAGCTTGTGGTGGTCTTATTAGTGCATATTTAGTGTCCGTCCCTGGAGCATCGAAATATTATCATGGTGGCACACTTACTTACTCTTTAAAATCTCGATTGAAATTGTCAGGGTGGGAACAAAAGGATATCGATTCATATACTGGGCCCTCAGAGACGGTCGCACGACGGTTGGCTCGAAATCTAAAGGTAGAGCTCGCAAGCACTTATTCTCTATCGGAGACAGGATGGGCTGGGCCAACCGCATACAACGAATCAGGGGTAGGGACGTTTTATGTAGGAATTGCTGGTCCTCAGGGAGAAACTTCAATTGTTAAAGATACTGGCAATCGTAGTGACAGAGAAGCTAATATGCAACGATTTGCTTTGGAAGCTTTAGAGTTTCTGCTAGAATATCTACAAGACGACAAAACATTATGATGGCTACCAGTAGGGGCACAACAATAACAACAGGTGATGAAGAATAGTAATATCAACGATAAAAATGTACAGGTTATTGTTTCTTTCAGTTCCATTGCACTGACCAATCCAAAGATTGTCCCGCTAGGAAGGGTACAATAGCTTCATCGTTGGGGCCACCAATCACCTCTGGAACTTGTTGAGGTTGACGAACCAAAGTCACTTGTCTATTATCCTTCAGATCTTTGTCCGTAATGCCATAGAACTGCTTCCCGTTATCGGAAACAAATGCCTTGAGTGCTTCTAGTTTACCAGTCTTCTCAAATACTGTGGCAACATAGGCAATTGCATGCGATTGAGTGAACACCCCAGCTGCGGCCCCTGAAGCTTTAGACTTTGCTTTCAACGGGTGAGGAGCCGAATCAGATCCAAAGAAGAACTTAGAGCTGGCTGAAGTAGCAGCCTCAATCAGAGCGGCCCTGTCAGTAGGAGTCTTTGCTACGGGCTTACAAAAATTAAGCGCGTTTCCACCCCAAGAATCTACTGTCAAATACAGATGATGGGCAGTAATGGTAGCAGCGACGGTAGGACCACAAGATTTAACTGCTTCAATGGCTGCCGCAGATGTACAATGCTCAAGAATGATTTTAAGTTTTGGAAATTTCTCATGGAGTTGTTTAAGAGTAGGTAGAAATTTCTCCTCTGCATTGAGAACAGTGACTGAGCCCTCTTGATCTGGAGGCCGCTCGCCATGAAGATTTAGTATCAACCCCTGTCGTTCCATTTCAGCAAACGTAGGATAAAATGGTTCGTATGAAGAGACTCCATTGGCTGAATTGGTGGTTACTCCTGCGGGGTAGCATTTTATCCCTGTAATTCCTGCTTTCTTGGCCTCAATCACCACTTGAGGAGTGATTTCTGGACGAAGATATAAGGACATTAGGAAGGTGGTATTGGGTGATAGTGCTTCCAATTGCTGCTTATATTTAAGAACCTTCTCAGGCTCCACTAATGGAGGAATCAAGTTCGGCATCACATACACCACTGAGATTCCGCCTTGCGCAATTGTTGGAGTCACGGTTTCCATGATAGCACCCTCTCGCAGGTGAACATGAAAGTCGCCGGGCTTACCTAAATTGATGGACGACATTTCTTAGCCTACTCTCCTTCTTGTTGTTTCCGCCCTAGAATCGCAACGTCAAAGATCTATTCTGTGATCTCTAAATAGAGAGTCTCCCCGGATTGAATGAGCCAGGTGGGTAGTGGTCGGTGAAAAGTTGAGACGTCACGGCTACCGATATCGGCTTGGGATCGCGATGGTTGGCACACATCTTGTAAGGGGTGTGTAACTTGGTTGCGCTCATAGGATCTCGTAAGGTGCTAGTTACAGAGGAACTAAAGGATTCTAATGTAGTGATATCAATAAAGATGGTTCCATTTTAATCTGCTTTTTATATATATCCTAGTCGCACAGATATTTTTTTACGTACATTCAAAAAGAGATTTAAACTCGAGATTCAAGATCCTTAAGAAGAGTGACAGCGTCAGCAGAGAACTTTCGAATACCCTCGGAAAGCTTCTCAGTGGCCATCTGGTCCTCGTTAAACTGGAATCGGAAAGCGGCCTCATTGTCAACATAGGAAACCTTCTCCAAATCGAGAGCCTTGGCTTCAGCCTTCTCAAGCTTCTTGGGGACGTCCTCAGTAGAGTTGAGAAGCTCCTCCAACAGAGAAGGAGACACAGTCAAGAAATCGACACCAGCAAGTTCCTTAATCTCACCAGTGTTTCGGAAAGAAGCACCCATGACAATTGTGTCATATCCAAACTTCTTGTAGTAATTGAAAATGGTCTTGACAGAGTCAACACCAGGATCCTCATGAGACTCGTAAGTCTTACCAGTAGACTTCTTGTACCAGTCAAGGATTCTACCAACAAAGGGTGAAATCAAAGTAGCCTTGGCCTCAGCAGCAGCAACTGCCTGCACAAACGAAAACAGCAGAGTAAGGTTGCAGTGAATACCGTGCTTGGCTTCCAACTCACGAGCAGCCTGGATACCTTCCCAAGTGGAAGCAATCTTGATCAAGATTCTCTCCTTGGCAATTCCCTTCTTCTTATAAAGATCAATGATCTTCAAAGCCTTCTCGATGGTGGCGTCCTTATCAAATGACAATCGAGCGTCAACCTCAGTAGAGACTCGGCCTGGTACAATGTCCAGAATCTTGGAACCAAACTCAGTCAACAGAATGTCAAGAGCATTGTTAGCCTTCTCCTCCTTGGTAGAACCAGTGGCAACCTTCACTGCCTCATCAACCAACTTTGAGTACTCAGGCTTCTTGGTGGCGGCAAGGATAAGCGATGGGTTAGTGGTAGCATCCTGGGGCTTATACTTAGCAATCTGTTCAAATTCACCAGTATCGGTAACAATGACAGTTCCAGTGGACTTCAGAGACTCAAGAGAGTTGGCAGACATTTTCTATACTAGTTGGATTGTATCGACAGTCTTTGTTTTATGTTTTTCCTTCGTTTAATAGGAACCTTCAGTCTTGACTCGATTCTTCGTTCAAACTTGCGGTTTCTAGGACCCCCTATGTTCTCCGGGCCCTCTATATATATACTGAATACATCCCCGGCCCGGTCCGACCATGGTTAATATGGCCAATAGGGCCAATAGGCGGACGGGTGACGGCCGTTCTGGAACACCGTATATAGAACACCTTAACTGTTGGGGGTTGCGAAACGGAGGGGGAGCAGTCGTGAGTGATGATGATTAATTGGTGGTGGGCGAATGAAGAACAGTTGAACGATGGGTGAACGATGGGTGAACGACGGGAGAGCGAAGAGATGGAGATATGCTAACGAAAGCTAGAAGAGATAAATGAATTGTGGTTAAGCATTGCGTGATTAGGCAATGGTGTGTAAACCTGAGATCCGGTGGAACTGACGATATCGGCATGATTGACACGGGTCTACAAACAACACCTTGGCGGGGTAATACTTTTTAATCGTTCATTAGTAACTACCTATACACTGTTATGACTGAAAAAATGGGGCCTGTTCAAGTGCTTTATACGCCGGACGATCTAATGAATTGAGGGCCACCTGTATATCAGTCTCTATATCCTTAATCAATGCTTCTGTTCAGTTAGATCTCTTGCTCGCTCCTCTAGTCCTTTACTGCCTCTGATGCTGCTTACCTTTAGACACATAATTCAACTCAGGTCTAATATATCCTAACAAGATGAGTTTAAGCTTAGCACCATAAAATGATTTGCTGTACTTATGGATGACATGAATTTCCTAATTGTTAGTCCACAATTTTCAAAGTCTTGGGCTTGATATCTTTTCTACTTACTGCTGACTTGCGATCATTACCATAGAATGGATTCCACCCTACACTCATCACCATAGGCCAAACAGCCTTATCAGTATCATTTAAACCTTGACCAAACGTATATTCAACATCTCGAGTCAACTCAGGCTTGTCCAGATTGTGTGGTTCATCATTAGTCTCTACCTTAGCATACCCATAGTAAATCCCTGTCCCTTCTGTCAATTTGGTGTCTACACAATCGAAATGATGCTGAGGGATATTAGCAGTAGGGATACCCAGTTCAGCTGACCCTCTACCAAATCCCCCAATCACTACTGATTTTAGTTCTATGGGATAAGGTGGCTCTGGATGGTCAGCTCCCACAATATCAGGGCGATTGGTTCTATCAGTCATCCTAACAAGCTCAGTATCACTCGATTTCACACTATTGATTATTCAAGATAAAGCTGGTTGGAGAAGCGAAAAATACGCCTCCACCCCTGGTTGCAGTCGGACCGAAAAATAAACGTGTGCAGCATTAAGACGGTGCGTGCTGGACAGGAGAACATGATGAACGGGACAACGGGACAGCACAGTTGAGTAAAAGAATAGAGAAGAGAATAAGGTAAATGATGAGTGTGCTGGGAGCTCTACGTACGGTTTCAAAATTTGAGGATGTCCATGTGACTCATCCTACCGTGAGTCGTCGAAGCTCAGTAGCTATTATACTCAGATTTAGGGGCACAAGTTTAAATGGGGATTCAATCGAACATATATTGAAGGAGATTGAGAGTAAGGGAATAGAATCAGATGCTGAACTGCTGTTTATAAAGAGGTCAGCCAGTGAACGAGATAGATGGTCTTCTCACATAGCTTTGCCCGGAGGACGACGAGATCCCGAAGATGAGTCTGATTTAGCGACCGCAATTCGGGAGACTATAGAGGAAGTTGGGCTTGATCTCACTAAGGACGGAATCTACGTCGGGCCATTGGATCAACGACACGTAAAGATATCCTGGGGTTCAAAAGCGTAAGTAACTTTGGGGTTGAATTGCGGCAATGAGAATTGAATTCGAATCTTTCTGACTTCTTCAAGTTGTGGTATCAACCTTACACCCACTAGCATTGATAGTATGTCTGTGTTTGCAATGACTAGTGCTAACAGCTAGCAGAATTATGACATTATGTCCATTTATCTTTATTCTTAAAAATCCCGATGCTGTGGTATCAATTCAGCCTTCAGAGGTGGCCACCGCATTCTGGCATCCATTGTCCGAATTGACTTCGGAGTCTAACGACGGTAATTTGCATGTAGACATTGGCGACCGACTGCGTCTGACTACTTTATGGTTTTTTCCGCCTTGGTTTAGCACCATAGCCAAGAAAATGCTAGGATCAATGATTTTTCAGGCAGTTGTTCTTAATCCACCTCTGTCTGAACTCATTCTGGCTACTCCCAATCATGAACTGGATTCCACTAACACACCTCCGCCACCATATAAGCTTTGGGGATTGACATTAGGATATCTAGCTGACTTTTTTGAACTCATTGACCCTTCTAGTGGCATTCAACGAATTCGATTGCCTACAGTTTCTTCATGGGATACTCGATTTATCATTTACTTGCTCTCCTATTGGAACGTTCATAGCCATACCAGAGCAATACAGAATCGGTTTGCAATTGAGGGCTATCGGGCTGGAAACATGGATTTTGTATCGAAACTACTAGATGGATATTTTGGTTATATAAGACGGGGAATTCTTTTGACCCTGTTCACTCGGACCATTGTAATGGCTTTGTTTGTATACAAGACCCTCCGCTGGCTCAGAAACTCCCGCTAGCAGTCCATATGTCGCATCTATAATAACATCATAGGCAGGTAACACCATAGATTGATGCTGAATTGGTGAGATCTAGACTTCCGACTTCGTTCCAACATCCCCCCACTTACTGTTCACTGGCTTCCGATAGCCCTCGCGATAAGCCGCAAGTATTACAAAGCGGGGAACCCTGAGATTACGTGACTAATGAGATGATGGTCGAGCAATATGAAGAAGATATATTACCTGGTCAAGCCCGAGGGTTGATCGGACGACCGGATATTCATTCTTCATTCTCTTATCATGCCAAATAACCCGAGTTCAGTCAAGGCTAGGTATTTCATTGCCATGTCTTTGGTGCTGGCTTGGCCTTTACAGTATGCTAATCATAAGGCCGGGCTATCCTACTACGATCCGAGATACCTGGTGCCTGTTGCAGGATTGATCTTGTTACAACTGATTCTTTATCTCTATCCAAAAATAATCTTTCGAGACACATCTCCTAATGGATACGTCAAAGAAATCTTCATTCACCCAATCAAGTCGCTTCGTGGAATCTCAGTACCAGAGTCAGAAATTACTGAGAACGGGTTTAAGTATGACCGCCAGTACATGGTAGTTGAGCCTGACGATAGTGAAAAGACAAATCCTGAAAGCAATCCTGTTCAATACCGAGCGGTGACTCAAAGAGTGATCCCACAACTGACGTTAGTGGAGACTTCAATTGATGAAGCAAACAACCTGCTCAAGCTATACTATCCACCCAAAGATATCACACTACATCTGCCGCTTAGTTTGGATGACGATTTCTTCAACTCAAATCCACGATCATTGAAAACATTCATTTGGGGGCTTACTCCTGATTCTTACGATCTTTCTGGTGCATACCCAGAGATTCCGAAGTTCTTTGACAAGGTTGGAGACAGAACCTCAGGGCAGATTACGGTGGTGGCTCCCAACAAACGACGAGATGTCACGATTTCAGTAGATAAAGCCCAGGTTCGTGCTCATGGACTTAATCCTCAGTCCGCATTCCAAGATTACTACCCCGGAAACCTGATAAATGAGGAATCTTTAAAGGACCTCCGCAGCAGAGTCCTTGATAAGACTAACTCTGAGGTAGACATCTGTGCTCGAAACTTTAGGCCTAATATGGTTATCGCTGGAACCAGTGGTCCATGGGATGAAGACGATTGGAAGAAAGTACGAATTGGTGAACACAAGTTCTTGGTTCCTTGTCGAAATACTCGCTGCAGAGTCACTACTGTCAATCTCACAGCTGGGATATTTGAGCCATCCAGTGAGCCATTGAAGACTATGCAGTCTTTCCGACGTATAGATAAGGGAGCCAAGTATAGTGCGTGCTTTGGTATGAATCTGTTGAATCTTGAATACGGATTCAAGGTTAAGGTTGGTGACCAATTGACAGTTCTGAAGCGGGGGAATCATCATTATATCCCAACATTCTAACTGATGTCAATTGGTTCATCTAATAAAAGAGATATGCTATATCAATTAAAAAGGATTAATTATTATGATATATCCAACATAATATGCAAATTCGTCTGTCTATTGCGTCTAGTCAATGTTTGTGTTACGGTTCTTCTCATGGAGCCATTGGTTTGAGCCCCTTGTCAGTAGCTTTACCTGTCTTCTTCCAATCTTCCCCAAGTAGCCTCAACCGAGCTGCGGCAGGTAATCTAGACTCCTTCTTGGATTCTGTCCATTGATCCCAAACTACATTCAAGAGCTTCTGACCCTGTTTGCCGTAGGCTCTGAGAAAGGAGTCGGCACTGACGTCCCACCATGCTGCGACTGAACTGAAGTTCGAATTATTGATAAGTTCTGAAGGAGTGTTCAATTGTCGAGCCAAGTACTTCCAAGTGTTAGATATCGGCAGAGGATGCTCCACGTTCAAATTTAAAGGAATGTTGACCTGTGTAATAACTGCCCAAACTGATGTCATACCGGCAATTCGTTCACTGTATACCGTTTCATCTTCCCATTTTCCATCTCTTCTCTTCCATCCCATGCGAATGCGACCCTCTTCGGTATCAATACTGCTAGAATAACCAATCACATGAGGACATTTCTTGACAAACCGAGCCAACAGTAAATCCTTCATCGGTTCATGAGCAATGAGGGCATTAACCGTGAACATAGCAACCGGAAGTGCAGCATGAGGGGCCACAGTGGCTTCTGCTTCTGCTTGTGATACAATTGCTTTGCAAAAAAAGTTTAAAAGCCAGATATACGCAAGCTCAGATACGGATTTGGCATGGAAAAGAGTTTCGTCGAGTTCCTTTTGTAAAGTGTTCAAATGATCCAGAGAATGAGTAAGCTGGCCAAGCTTAGGCTTGATTTTTCGTTTCGAATTAAAGCAGAGCCGCTTAAGGGTAGGGTCAGCACTTACAGGAGCGAGAACTTGGGTTTTAACCTCCTCGATTTTGGTTTTGTAATAAACAAATTCCTTTTCGACTTTGGTCCAATCCGTGAACCCAGTATTTTTCGCCTTTCTCTCCTCTTCGGCTCGCTTCTTTTCCTCTTCACTACGCTTCTTTTCTTCCTCGGCCTTTTGCTGTTCCTCGAGTCTCTTCGCTTCAGCTTGAGCCTCTGCTTGGGCTTCAGCTAGCTTGGCGGCTTCTTGCGCCTTTTTACGCTCTTCCTCCTCCGCTTGTTTCCTTTTCTCTTCTTCCCGTCGCCTTTGCTCTTCCTGCTGTTGAATTCGTTGCAATTCTAACTCTCTCTGATGTTTCTGTTCTGCAGCAATGCGGGCTCGCTCTTCTTCTTCGCGCCGGACACGTTCTCTTTCCGCTTGTTCTTCCCAGTCCTTCCAGTCTGCTATCAACGAGCGTCGACGAGAGGTGAGATCATTAACCTCATTTTGAATCGACGATATCTTCTGGCTTTGAGCCAACTGTAGTTGCTGAGATTGTTTGACCGCCAATTCCTTCTCTCGCGAGAGCCGACTTTCATATTGCTCTCGATGAGAGATTGTTATATTCTCAATCACCCCACTAAGATGCTCAATATCTGAATTCAATTGAGCGCGCGTCGCGAGACGACATGATCGCGATAATGATGGAGTCATAGTATGATCGGAAGGAGAATTAATTAGTAGAGACCGTCGTTTATATTTATGCAAAGATGGGCTGTATGTTGTGTCTTGTTGTGTCCATGAAAAATCACCTTCACTATCAGGAGTAGATGTCTCGTCTGATAAGCCGATGTCCTCTATTTCAACCTCCACCTCTGAATCGGAACCATTCACTGGGAATTCTTCCTCCTCAGAGTCAGACCACAAGGAGTCGTATAATTCATCATCATTGTCGCTCAGACCGGATCTATGAGCTGAGAATTTCATTATTTGATCATTTGACAAAATTCTCCTGGGGTCGAACCACCATAAAAATCAAACTATCAAACCTTCGCTATAGTGTTGTAGCCAACTTCTCCAGCCATTCCTCACACTGTCGCTTCGCCATTCAGTTTTGATTCGATTGTGCGGCTGACGACCAGGAAATTTTATGCTGGTTTTTTTGAGAGACGACGGAATGAAGTTGGCCAGAGGAAGTGGACAGAGGTATCTAAGGGATTGGGTTGCAGTACTGAGCAGGCATTATAAGAGCTTTGTTCTAAGATCTTTTGTTCCTATTGGCGATCCAATTATTGTGGTTTAGACGGTGCAGTTTAGTTGATGATGCGACCATCATTGGTTAGAGCGTTCCATACCTCGACCAAGGTCGAGGGAAAAGTTGGAGTGTCAATTAAACACCCCGTGCATCATACTATCCGATTCAGAAATGCCCAGGTTTCTCAAAGATACAGAGAATTACTTGTTCCAAAGTCAAATGTTCAGTCTAGTGGATATAATCCTCAAGTGGTTGCACCAGATCGAATCAGAGACCATCATTATAACACTATAGAGCAGGACATGCTTCTCATTGGATACGCTCATGGACATAGTGGTAAAACAGGTATCAAAGAGCGACAATGGGATGGATCTTCTCCTTTTCATATCAATCGACCAGCTAGAAACCCCAGAGGTCGTGTTGCCGCCACCAAAGATATCAAGCCTAGAGATTGGAGCAATGTTCCTGATATTAATGCCATCTCTCTCAACCTGTTTGCGACTGAAGCTAAAATGAATCCCGACATTCTCATCTCTGCAATGCTCCAGATTCAACAAATCACTGGTCAAAAACCAAAAAGGGTTTATGCTAAAACCAATGTCCCTTCATGGGGCCTGCGACCTGGAATGCCTATTGGCGTCAAAATACAACTTCGAGGTCGAGCAATGAGCCAATTCCTGTATACATTAACTGAAGTAGTATTCCCTCGTTCCAAGACATGGATGGGAATCTCAAATGCGTCTGGAGATCGATCTGGAAATATCTCTTTTGGAGTGACAGCAGAGGATGCTCGGCTGTTCCCAGAAATTGAAGGAAATTTGGAGTTATGGCCTAAGACCTTTGGGTTTGATGTGACCATGCACACCTCAGCCCAAATTGATCCTGATGCTCGTACTCTTTTATCAGCTTATGGCATTTTGTTCAAAAAGGATGCCGAGAAGTTCCCTAATAGGTGGTGAAGTATCCACTAACCTTGTTAACCTTGTATAAAGTATTGATCCATTAGTACATACCTCATAGACGTCAATTGACATTGAATTCTATCTATCCATTCACCAGGGCATTGCAAAATAGATGTGTATAAATAAATAAAAGTTCATGACAAAAGTCTATATAACCAAACTACAAACGTTCTCTCTCACGACGCTTTCGCCCAGTGTTGCTTGAACGCTGCAAGATCCAGGCAGTAAGCAAAAGTCCGCTTATTTGATCCCAAATAGTGATAACAAAACCCATCCTTAAGACAAGTGATATCAGTCCGGAGAAAGTACTTGTAGTCAAGCTTACCGGTAGATATCACAAACACATCTTTCAGTTCTGGACATTCGGAAACAAATGCCCTCAGTACTCGTACTGCATTAATCATCTGTCTAGATCCGGTCTTGAGCTCTAAAAATCTGAGATTCTTACATTGTTGAGCAAGCACTGCCATCGAATTGACATCAAATTGAAGCATCTCTCCAGTTCTGCTTCTAGGAGAACTGAGCGACAGAACTTGAAGTGAACGTCCACAATATTGACCCAGCGCAGCAATCCCCTCCAATGAAGAGCATGAATATACTACTCTTCGGAGGTATGGGTTGTTCCTAAACAATTCGACATCATATTTCAAGTCATTATCCCGTCTGTGAGCACTGTAGAATAGGCTGATAAGATTTGTGAATTGTAGTGACCGCAAGTTGGTGCTATCTCGACCATAGTTCAAGTTCACGTACAGTGATTTCACATTGGGGCATTCTACTTTCGATGGTACCATGCCGGAATTGTCAGCTCTACGGTCTTCCCTTGCAATGATTTGAACTCTAGTTATATTTGGTGGAATCCAGCTGATCGAATCAGGGTTTTCAACTTCGACCATAGATAATGTCAGCTTTTTGAGTGTCTCCGCCCTTTTCAACAAATGAACAAGCTGTTCAGCATGCAGTACACACCTCCTTCTATCCCTTCCTGAAAGTTGAAGTGATTGTAGTTTTGCGATAAGTGGTGCGAAGCTCATAAGTGCTTGACCAGCTGTTTCCTGAGTACCTCGGGTTGCGTGATCAACAATTAAACTGAGCGATGTGGTTGAATCCATGATTGCACCAATCCCATAGTGAGGGAAGAGCCATTGGCCACTGGCTCGAGTGATCCAGATATATTTCTCGACTCTGGGGAACCGAGTCAACAAATTAAAACTGGGTGATACATCCTGGCCCTCAATTGAAGAGCATACTCTTAAAAGCTCCAGTCTTGGAAGATGGTTTGGATTGAGTGACATTAAGCCTGAGAGCTTGTGAGGAAGCCCCAATGTGTCATCATGAGCATAATTTCTGGCCTGTTGCTTAGCAGATCTCAATCTATTCTGTCTCTCTAAGGCTGCAATGCTATTCTGAGAATACCCATCAGTAGACTCAATGATGTTAATTGTGCGCACAGCACTCAACACTGTGTGTAAAAGCTGGTTGTTGTATGCAATGAAGAATTCCTCTATCTCACTACTGTTGACTACCATCCATGGTTGCTTCTCAGTGTCTCTAGAGCGACCAGTGAAATGCTTAGTCCATACTTCTTCTCTGGCAAGCGGAGATCGTTTCTCACTGGCAAAATTGAGCTCAAGCCCACCCCACAATCTCTCAGCACAGAGAAACCTCATGGCTCGGCATGTCTGTTGGAGGTTAAGAAGAGATGGGAGGTCGAGATTGTCGGTTATTATAGCTAACACTTCTATGGGCAAGGTCTGAGTGATGCACTGAGTATGTGCTAGGGAATCGTAATCGTCCATTGTAATTGACATCAGTTTGTCGACTGGAATTGTGTGAGGTTGGAACAGAATCAAGCTTGTCTTGTTAATGATGATGCTGATTAGTTTTCAAGCGATCACAACCCTAGATGACACACCAACTTTAAAATCAAAACCTCCGTCAAAATAGCGTCTCGGGGCAGTGAGCCTTGTCAAAGAGCTTCTCGGAGAAGTAGGCCTTGTCAAAGAGCGTCTCGGAGCAGCGGGCTCTGTCTAAAGTGCCCAGAAACCTAATCTAAATAACAACTTAATGATAGCAGTCAACTGAAAAGCTTTGTAACTGTCCAATTCTTATTCAACAAAGCAACTCCACTCGGGATCTAATCTCTTCTTGTCCGGTGATGTAGTCTCTCGGCTCGGCTGCGTCTAGTACCGCAGTCTTGGAACAAAGGCAACAGAGGCCACCGTCTTTTAGGATCTTCGAACCCCAATTCGTGATTGCGTGCTCTGGCTTTCCTAGAACGGTATGCTGATTTAAACTGATGTCCCTGTTCTTCCTTACTCTAGAATGATGTCGAGGGTTTTAGTATGTAGACAGTATATATATCTGGATCAATGAAAATGTACTGGCACTTACCTGCTACAGCCTATAGGCAGAGGCTGTATTATGATACATGGAATCTTCAAATATAGATCTATTCTTCCTTATCCACCCCAAAAAGAGTAGGATCCGCCCTATTATCTGGTATCAGATGATTACTTGCACTTCGTGGCTGGCTCCACCTTCTCCTTATCGCTATGCGTCCCCAGCCATTATCGCCTCCATATGCGTCAGATATCGTGAGCTTTCAGCCGTGTGTGATCCCAGCCGTTATCGGGGCAACCGTAGGTCAGCACGTGGACAGGCTCAAGATTAGGCGAAGGGTGGAGGGGGTAGCCATCATCAAGAGAACAAGTAGTGTGCGGGATATTAGTAGCAATTCAATTCAAAGGAGGTTATATAGCGGAGTGTAATCACGTTATATACCAGAGTGTGATAATGTTATAATGATATCAATTCGCAATATAGGCTTTTAGCTAGTGTTGTCACCCCATAGTGTCAACTGGTAGTGATAATGATCTCAAACAACAATAGGCTTAGGGTTGCGCTGGAGCTCAGCAAATCTGTCTCCAAGTGAGAGAGCAAGACCCTGACCCTTGGATCGGATTCTTATATGACCAGTGATCTTACCATTGCTGTCTTTCTCGATCGAAAGGTTCGCTAGAGCATCTTCTCCGAATGATGACCGAGCATGCAAATTGGCACTTAAGAATTGACTGTCGTCAGTATAACTGCTCTCATCTTGCCCACTGGATCCATTAGCAACAATATCTGCAGTGTCTGCAGCCAAAGCACCTGCAGTAAGACAAGTCATGTTGGTATTCTTCAATAGATACACCAAGAATCCTCTAAGAGTAGGATAGCTAACCGAAATATTGACCTTATTCTCCCACTCAAACTCTGTCCACATAGATCGGAATTCAGACTCAGTACAGTCACCAGGTTTGATGTAATCCATGATATCAATATGTACGTCATTAAGAATCACAATGTTGTTCACGCTGGCAGAATGGCCTTCATATACAATGTTACCAAAGATAACTCCGGCATCTGCAGAAGAGACCTTGATAGTGGTTTGGACGCTGTGAAATGATTGGGGACCCACGTTCTGGGTAGTAGGGCGTTCCACCACCTTGAGGTCTCCAAGGGTTGCAAACTCCACACTCAAGTTTTGAAGTGTCTCGCTTGTCTGATTAAATAGTAGCACATCGAGGATAATGTCGAACTGATGAACGATTATATAAGCCTCAGCGTACACAGGATCAGAAAACCCAGTAAGCTGGACAATGCGGTTGAGGCGTGAAGCAATTGAATCAGATCCAGATCCTCTAGAACCTTCACCACTAACAATTGATAGTTCATCTTCGATACTGTCGGCGTTACCTTTGCTGCCCTCAATTCGAGTCAGCTGTCGGAACTTGATTGGTGAGTCTACCTGGGTCGCATGCTTAAGCCTTTCATCAGCATTGGCTTTAGCCTTCTGCTGCTGCTTCGCGATAACAATGTCATGATACGCTGATCTTGAATCCTCCAAGAACGCATGATCAACACTGTTGTTATCGTTTACAAGTGTCTGGATACAAAGGAAAATACGATCACTAGAGTCCTCATCAATTTTCGTAGGTACTAGATCAGACTGTCCAACCCGAAGAATCGATGTCATGATCAGTAGGGCCTCAGCACGAAGCGCGTTCACGTGTGTCTGGTTTTTAGCTAGCTTCGAATATTTGAGTGCAAGCTTAGTGATGGTACTGGCTAGCACAGCTCCCACAAAGAAAGACCCATTAAGAATTAATGCTCGCAATGGGGGTTTATCATCTCCAGACAGGTGAGAGTTGTTAGAATTCGCAGTGGAAGAGAATGCACTCTCAGTGGCGTAAGTACCATCTGCCAATACTCTAGGAGCAGTGCTCTTTTTTGCTGGTGCATCACCTTGAGATTGGCCGTCTCCATTCTCAACTTCTGATTCTTCATGACCCTCTTTCTTGTGTTGTTCTGCCCCAAGAATCGGAATCTCACCAATAGCCTTTCGAATGTGCACCCACACTTCCTGGATTTCTTGTTCGGTGGAGGTGTATTCTCCAAGCACCCACAGAGCATCCCGATACACAGTGGAGCCATGAACACCCTTGAGTGCTCCAATTAGTCGGGTTACAGTGCGATGACGCTCTTCAGGATAAATTTCAACCACTTCTTTCACAAACGCAATAACATCAACTGCCGAAGCAGAATTGAACTCGCCCAAAAAGTCTAGCAGAAGATCAACCACTGATGAGGCGACCTCATTAAATCTAATAGCAATTGAATGGATGGCATGAATGAGAAGCTGTCGATATTCCTTGCTCTTCTCATACTCTTGGCTATTTCCACTGACCGTCTTGGTGAGTTCCTTCTTTAACAGCTTGACAATCTCATCCACATTCTTCCTTGTCACCATGTTAAGTACGATGTCTAACGCCTTTCTTCTTACATCAAGATCAGGGCTAGATAGTACATACAAAATGTTCATTGTTAGGTCCTCAACAGCGTCAGGGTACTTAATCCGAAGTTGGTCAACCCTTTCTAGCACAATGAGTTTGATGTTGTTATCGCTCTCCTTGGTGGCCAGCGACACAAATCGTGAAGCAGCATTCCTAACAACTGAAGGGTCTCCGGACAGAGTTGTGAGAGTACTAGCAGCTTCATACACAACAGTAGATGAGTCTGACGCTTCAAGTACGGACTCTACCAAAGACAGATAGTCCTCCTGAAGTTCTGGAAATTGTGTGCCATCTTGACGAATGAATTCCAGCAATGCCAGCTGCAGACCCTCATCAAGAGAACCAATATCAGTGTAATTTTGTTGTAGGAAGGCAAAAGCATCATCACGAGATAGCCGTTGCAAAGAAATGAACGCGTTTCGCTTACAAGTAGCGTCAGTTTCAACATCAAGGAATGCCTTGACTAGTTCTGGAGCGTCAGGGATGAGAATCTCTGACACCTGGTAGATAGACAGCACCGCAAAAACAGCATTTTTCCTAACATACGCGTGTCGATGCTCCAAACAGGCTCGGATACTAGGAATTAGCGGCTCCAGCAAATCAGGCTCCTTTAGTTTATTCAAAAACCTTAAGGTGGCTCCTCGAATGTATTCATTAGGATGCTGGAGATCGTTTCGAATCGCATTACATACAAGAATCATCTCCTGTTTAAGTTTTCCATCAGGACCAAGTTTGGGGCAAATTTCCCAATAGAACTGTAACAGTTTCTTTAGATCCTTATTTTTGGATGGCATGACAAACCGAATAATGTGCATCAGCAGCTGAGGCATAGGGTCACCGTTCAAAATTGACACCAGGATCCGTCTCATTGCTTCAATCTTCACCTCATCACGTCCTTTTTCTAGTAAATTCATGAACTCTTGCACCGATGGCTTGTCGGCCGAGTTGGACTCGTGTACCAGAGCATACATTGTCTGGTCTGACATCGTGATGTCGTTGCGCGATCCGCGAGGTGGTCACAATAAGCTGTCCTCTAAGTACAACCCCTTGTCGAAAGCCCGTGGTCTAATCGAATCCAATGCTTCCGTCACTTTAAACACTCTCCTGCACTGTCTAAGCACACTCAAGACACAATTCAATCCCAATATCCAATAAGACCTATCACTGGGCTCTATCTTCGTGCTTGGGTTGACCACTTTTTACTTGCCTGCGTGTCCAAACTTCGTCGACGTTCGTGACATTGAACGTGTACCCTGGTGGGTAACCAACTCATGCGGCCCCTGGATTTTTCACGACTGTTGGATGATGGGCAACATTTTCCAGCCGTGGTAGATTGTCTCTTCATCAAGCGGATTGAAGTCTGTAGTTAACCAAGTGAAGAGGTTGGAGAGAGATTGAAGATGACTAGTAAGATTGTTTTTGTTACGGGTAAGTAAGATATGGAAAATGTAAAGTGAGTGCAATTTGTGTGTCTGCTCTGCCAAGATCCAAGTTCTTAGTTCTAACTTCAGGAAACAAAAACAAACTAGACGAAGTAAACCACATTCTTGGAGACACAAAGCTTACCAATAAGAAGCTAGATCTTGAAGAGATTCAAGGAACTGTGGAACAAGTATCAACCCATAAGGCCCAGTCGGCAGCAAACATTCTCAATGGTCCGGTCCTGGTAGAGGACACTGCGCTGGAATTCGTTGCACTGAAGGGCCTTCCTGGTCCATATATCAAGTGGTTCCTTGAAAAGCTAGGATGCCAAGGTTTAGTCGATCTTCTAGCAAAGTTCGAAGATAAGAAGGCTCGAGCAATCTGTACTTTTGCATACAGTCCAGGTCCAGGAGAGCCTGTACAATTATTTCAGGGCATTAACGAAGGTAAGATTGTTGAACCTCGTGGTCCGCCCAAGTTTGGATGGAATCCAATCTTTCAACCTGATGGATATGACCAAACATATGCTGAATTAGATGGTGAGATTAAGAATCGTATCAGTCACCGATACTTAGCATTGCAGAAGCTCAAGGTATTTCTTGATGGTTTGGGGGAATGAATGACGTTTGAACATTAAGTTTGAGGAGTTAGTAATGCTATTATTGAACTGGTACTGGATCAATTCCTCCAATCAAACAAATAAAGATCCAGATCAAATAATAATTAAATGCAACAGATCATGTCATCATCTTGGCGTGGGTTTTTGACGTCAATGCTCAGGAACCCCTAGTAGTCTGATATAATCAGAAATGGGAACGCTTTCGATATGCTAGGTTCTTTTGATGGATATCCTCGTAGACTTCTCGCAATTGAACATAACTACGATGAAGCTTGCCTAAGAAATGATCAGCAAGCCTACGGTCTGTATCCAGTCGACTGAGATAACCTCCACATCCTACACATACTTGAAGCTTCTGGGTTCCAGAAAAGCCAGATATCTCTGACAGGTTTCGAATTTCCTTTTCCTTTGCTACCTTTTCTTCTAATGCGTGTCTCAACTTATATGCTTCGTATACTGCTCGGCCCACCTCTCCAGCATTCCCTAGCAATTCCATTTCTTGAAACCCCAACGTGATCTTGATATTAACTCTCTCCAGATCTTTCGAGACCGCATCTAGTCGAGCTTCATCCTCTGGTGTCTTCTTTAATCGATCAGTTGCTACCTCAATTTGGCGGTCAACTTCTTTGACATGACGCTCCAAATTTCGTTCGTGCTCCATTTCAATTTCTGGGAAATTTTTACCTTTGCTCTTCTCAGCTTGATATTCCATCTTGTACTGTTGTAAGTGCATCTTAGGACAGGGTCCTAAATCATTCTTTGTATTTGCAAACAGATCATGTGGACATAGATCAAGCATAAATGACTTGCATACCTTTGGGTCATATAAATCAATTTCTTGGTGGTGGGGAGCTTTATGAAGGGTATCTGCACCCATCAGCTGTTCTAATAGCTTTCGCTGCTCCGCCGCCATCGTATCACTTCCGTATCACTTCCTCTTGTTCACTCACTATCACTTGGTCTTCTCATCAATATAAGCTCTTGTGTCAACCATCAATATAATCTCTTCTGTTCATCATCACCAGTCAACAGTAGAGAGTGGAAATATTGCGTACGCCCCAGCCGCGTGTCGGCCCCGAGCGAGACCGCCATCAGTAGCTTACTGTGAGATGGTAGGCGTGGCCACCGTGGACAGACCAGAGACGTGAACATTGTAGAGTGGACAAGTATCGTCAGAGTGGAGGTAGAAGATGTTAGGCTTCTTATATGTTGGAATTGGAGCGCTGGCGGCGGCGGTTGTACAAGCAGACTGGTCTGTGAGTGATGGCAAAGTTTCAATCGCCTCCAAGGGTTCAGGGACAGTGAGCCAAAGC
This sequence comes from Blastobotrys americanus, assembly GCA_003705795.3. Taxonomy (NCBI): domain Eukaryota; kingdom Fungi; phylum Ascomycota; class Dipodascomycetes; order Dipodascales; family Trichomonascaceae; genus Blastobotrys; species Blastobotrys americanus. The sequence goes on along the minus strand of PPJN03000010.1, from coordinate 145,647 downwards.
TTCGACGAAACGAATTACCTATTCTTGCCTGGTCAAGCCACTCTAGAGTTGACATTCCAGACTAAGAATAACGGTAAAGGATCACAGGCTCATCAGACAGTTGCTCAGATTAAAGACGAAGCGAGTGGGTTGTCATTCTCGTTCCCTGCTTCAAGTGTCAAGCCATCGGGCAAGAGCAAGATTTCAATTCCACACAAGGCTATCCCTGAAGCCCTGATCCAAGCAGAGAAACTAGAATTAGCACTACTGATCGGAAGCTTTGGTGAAGATAAACCTTTGCGAAAAGTCATCTCAGGCTCCCTTACTGCTGAGGATATAGATACCAAGCCAATTCATCCGTCAAGGCTCGACATTGAGCCCGAGATTCATCATGTATTTCCTGATCCACCAGCACATGTGGATCCTCCGTTGGCTATCTTATTTGGAGGTGCAATTTTTGGTACATTCGTTATTCTTCTCAGCATATGGTCAGTAACTGGGGATCTTAGCGGGTTGGTTCCCGCCGTCGCTGCGTCTCCAGCTGGACATGCTGGCTTCATTGGATCTTTGGTCGCGCTTGAAGTTGTATTCTTCAAGTATTATCAGGGTACATCCATCTTTACCACTCTTTGGTCGGTGGGAATAATTTCTCCAGTGGCCATTTTGACTGGTTCGCGAGCTCTGAGAGAAGTGAGAGATCGTAGGGTGAAGGGAAGCTTTTAAACGAATAGGCCAGGCTATGATGGGTGGTATTGGTGGCTTTATAGAAAAAAATTTAGGAACCTATGATGATTTGTGGAAGTGACGTGATTGTAAATTGAATCATTACAGTATGGATTGTAGTGGTTCGTCTTTTGTTCCTATCATACAATTCATACTGTGAATTACATATATTTCAAATCTATACGGATTGTTCGTTTCCGTGTAAATGTCGTGTTTGTGTGAAATGGATCAATCAATCATCAACCGTCCAGATCATTCACGTTCATTTAAGAAAGCAATTGCTATATCTCATGTACATCATTTTTAGCTGCTGGTCACAGTGTTTACCCTCTTAATTGAGGCCGTTCAATCGTCATCGGAATCTGGATTAGCAACGAAAAGTCTGATCCTTCCAACCCCTTCATCTACGCTCTTAGTAGATGAACCGCTATTAGACCGCGGTCGTTGCTCCGCAGAAGTTGTCGGTTGATTTGACAGATTGACTGATGAATTCACCGATTTGATCGAACCTTGCTCTCCACTGACAGGAGTCTTGGCGGCAGAACTATTACCATTAGACCCACCACTAAGAATGGTAGATCCTCCTCCAAGTCTGTCAATAGGAGATGATTGGGTAGTTTCGTCTTCATCATCAACTTCACTAGCAAGCAATCGTGGAGCAAGATGAGTATGACGAATATCCATTGCTCTACGGAGATAGGCCTTGGAAGGGCCCAAAGCAGATGAGGTCGACGACTTACCTGCAATCCCAATTGGCAGTCCCCATACCCGAGATGGAATTTCACTCACCACTGTTGCACTTTTTAATCTCAAGCCCTTGACATAGGCAGATCCTGTTCCAACCCCAATAGAAGTATGAGAGGAATTGGAAGCATTTGAATGTGCGCTGGAGTGGGAAATTGAGTCCTTATGAATGGTGTCCGTCCCATAATTGGCTGACGGAGTGTTCATATATAACGGTTGGGATAGTGATATTGAAGAAGCTCCGCTCTGAACAGACACCGTGGACCTGCGGTCTGAAAACCGGTCTGAAAACTCAAAAGACTGTGGTCCACTGGGTTGACGAGTATGGAACTCTGGAATGGTCTGTGTGGTTGGTCCAGTTCTTCCGCTGCTGCCACCACCTTCTTCGGGGATCATTTCAGGGGTTTGCTTCGTGTGGGCGTATGGGTTGTAAAGGTGGTCTGAGGGGGGAGGCTGTCGTGAAAAGCTGTCGTTAGAGGAAACATTATAACCACTTGGGCCCGAATAAGGGTTGTAACCAGCAGTTGGCTCGGGTGGAAATTGTGCCTGGGATTGGGTTTGATTCCGAACTGCTGCCCGAGTAGCATCTCTTGAATTTTGGAATTGCATCTGAGCAGGTAGAGGAGATGGTGTCTGAGAGTCGCCTACTACCGGGCTAGGTGTACTTTGTATAAATGAAGGGGAGCTCGTTCTGCCATATTGAGAAGCAGAAGACGCAGATGAGGGTGGTCCATAAGGTTGTTGACTGGCTGCGTATCCGCTGCTGCTGCTATTCGATATGGCTGGGCGAAGAGTGTTACTACTACTTTCGGGTTTTCGAACGTTAAGTGGAGCAGTAGACTCTACGCCAGACGAAGACGAACCACTGCCACTCGCATTCATCGCAGCACCCATAGGTGTATCATGCTGGTATGTAAACGCAGGCATGATCGGATTGCTGTTGGCATTGTTATCTGGAAATCCCATCAGTTTTGGAGAGTTTAAAGGAGATGCAGATGACTGAGGATCACTCAAAATTGAAGACGAGTTGTTAGAGTTACGATATACTCTATCCGCACTCTTCGATCGATCGCCCAGCGACGGTTTTGGAGAGGATTGGGAATGAGCCGAAACTGGAGACCTAGCAGTCGGAGGGGTATGATAGCCATAGCTTGATGACTCCTCAGGAGATGACATGAAGGGTGAGTTTACTCTTGGAGAAGACCCATTCCCGGGACGTTGTTGCTGGCCCAGTTCTACACCATGGCCTCCTTGTGGCACAGGTAATGATGAATGGGTAGTTGCAGTTGGTGAGGATGTCGAGGTAGCCTGTTGAGACTGTGCAAACCTCGGGGAAACGTCTTGAGCAGCAAAGTATGAATCCTGAGGTCGAGTAAATGGAGGTGTGGACCCTGGAGAGTACTTATTACCGATATCCTGGGTCTGGCCAAATATCTGAGAATGAGTTTGAGCTTGGCCCTGGCCCTGGGTAAAAGCTTGCGAGGTTCCCTGAGGAGGCGGAGGGGTTTGGCTTACACTAGGTGGTGCAGGTGCTCCTACTGGCAACCGATGTACAGGCCTTCGTTTTGGAGGCAGGCCTGGAGGAGGTACTATTGGTACGGTTGGTGGGTTAAATACATGGTTATCTGGACCATTTCCATTAGAATAAGCAGATGTACCATCTGAGGAGTATTGTTGGTTTGAGTGGGTATTAGTCGTTCCACCCTTCGAGTCATTACTACTGTGTGACATTATAGAGAGGCCAAGATAGCATGGAGCTCAAAAGGTTTAACGGTAATAAGAGAAATTACTGAAGCTTCAAAGTACTGAGGATAAGTACTGAGGATAAGTACTGTAAAAGGTATTAAGATGATCAGGGAATGAAGTCCAGCTTGCACTCTCGACAAAATGTAAGTGAACTTTAATGTCAAGTCAACTCAAGCCAATGATCCCGCAGGTTCGTTTTCCAACACACAATTTCTGGGAATAAACTTAGGCTACATCCACAGGATTAACCGTCGCTTACTGCGTGGAGTTATTCGATCCTATGTAACTGCCGCCGGTCGAGACCCGCGCCTTCTGTCCGTCTTTCAAACTAAGCTGCCACTACAATCAGCTTACTTTAAAGCTCGCGTCGTTATATCAGTCCAAGTACCGTCTTCCACTGGGATCCCTACTGCAGCTGCCGATTCCTACTGGCTATGTGATCACGATAGAAATCTAAAGCTTGTGTGGACAGGCAGTGTAGACGCAGACGACGAAACTTTGATCACGATGAACACGGCTGGGCGGGTACTGAGAAGTGCGGGCACGGGGAACGGGTTGGATGGGGGGTTGAGCAGGAACGATTAAGTAGGAACGATTGAGTAGGAACGATTGAGCAGGAACGATTGAGCAGGAACGATTGTGTAGGTACGATTGTGTAGGTACGATTGTGTAGGTACGATTGTGTAGGTACGATTGTGTACAGTACTGGGATTATGTGCAGTACTAGGATTGTGTACAGTACTGAGCCGAGATCAATAACACTGTAGGTTATATTCCTATTTCACATCACTCCGTGACCAGAGATCAATGATCTATATAAATCGAAACTTGCCCCAACCACTCTGGCCAAACTCCTGAATGGCTATGACTTTGCCCTTGATCAAGGCTAATGGTACTGGACCATATGTCCGAGAATCAATACTCTCATGTAGATTCTCACCAGTTAGCCAACAATGTCCCTCGGGAACAGTAATATATCGATCATAGTCTCCTGCTGATGGATCCATCAAGATAACATCCCCCGGCATACCAGTGATTCGCTTACAAACTCGAATCTCAGGATCCGTGGGCTTAGTAGCCACAATCACATCTCCAAACTCACAATGACGACCCCGACGATACCATAGCTTATTTACACAAACAAAATCTCCTGCTACTCGTAACAATGGTAGCATGGATTCCCCGGCGCTGTCGGTGATCTCTCCAAGATGCCAATAAGTAAGGTGGATTCCACAACCAACTCGAACGATCAAACTCGAGTAATAGCGAGCCCCTTGCGCTATAGCCACCCATAAGGGGGGCATTGCACAGCACAGTGAACAAAGTCCCAAACACCTACGATAACCGTGGTTAACTAACTGAGTATATACGTATTAGAGTGGCTACACCAAGTTCGGAGACTTTAAAATCCAAAAAGACGTGATCTTATGTAATCACTCTTCATTACTTAGTCAGAAAAGAGAATTCACTTGCTACTATGAGATGGATTCGAGAAGGTCGCCAAAAAGGTCTATTGATGTGGATAATTCTTTTTGTGTGAACTAAATAAATATAGTCTAACGATTCCGAGAACAAGTGACCGTTGCCAGTTTTTGAGGTCGCGTTTCTTTTCCTTGCTTCGTACCATAAGAAGTGGTAGTCCCGTACCATTTCTTTACTGTACCTTTACCCGGCTTGACATACCAATGAATCCAATGAACACTCGAATTGAACCAGTCCATAGCATTTCACATACAGTTTACGGTCAATTAGCGAATCCGTGATCTTTGCGACTGCCTGTCCATCTCAATTGCTTGATATATCGTAAGTAGAGCCTGCTGGATACCCCTAGAAGTTCCAGTCAAAGTTATCTGACGATCCTTGGCTCCTCTATCATTATCATTAACTCGAATCGATGTTCCAGTGGAGGCCCTGATCTCATTGACTTTAACTCCTCCCTTACCAATGATTGGACCGACCGCTTCCCGTGGTACATAAATTAGCTGGTTAAACTGAGTGTTTTCTGGCTGTGTCTGGGCATATGCCTGAGCTTCCTGCAGACCTTCCGGGAACTCAATATGAGGAATCGATTGGACTGATGGATCAAATTCTTCGGGTGCTCCAGATGATGATGATGATGGTCCCGTTGGAAGTGGTCGCGAATCTCTATCACTAACCTTGTCACTGGAAGAAGAAGTATAAGGATTCAGCTCGGCCAACTGTTTATTCACTTGCTGCCTTCGGAACGTATCTGGATGTCCATATACTCCTGCAATAGGATGAGGAGTGTACTCGATGTGTGGAAACAAATCTGATCCACTGCGTTCAAATTCATATACTGCTTCTAGTACAGACTGGATTCCGGCGACCAGTTGGGAGATGTTTTCATTAGCTGTACCATTTTGTTGTTTCTGTTCTTCAACGGAGACATTAACATCCAAAGATTGGTTGTGGTTACTACGAATAACAATCGAAGTGTCATTGGACATTGGCAGTGAAGTTGATGCCAATTGGACAATAATACCGTTTTCATGGCCAATTGACGCTAGTTTTTTCCTCTTTTCTTCATATCCTTCTGACAACCCTGACTCTTTTACAATAATGCGAATTGTGTTAAGTTTGCCTTGTAAAAACTCATCAGAGTGTCCAATCTCTTTCCAAAATAGCGCTGCAACTGACTTTGATCGGCCCTTAATCTTGACTATTACCTCTGGAGATCCTTCAACTGACGACGAAACATCAATTGAGTCTAAACCAGCATATCCTTGTTTTGTTTTGGTCACGTCTAATGCATTGAAACTGGGAGAAACAATTGCTCGGGCCTCGACAAGTCCTGATTCATCGGACTCGAGATCGAGATTCTTAATTATTTCTTCTGCACTCAAATCTCCATTTTGAGTCTTTGTTACATCCATTTCCTCATCGGCAGCTACGCCTATTCTTTCATGATCAACCTCAATGGCTTCAGAATTATTCGCTGGGACCTGTGATTCCGTTTCTGCTTCTACAACAGCGGCAGCGGCACTAGCCGCCTTTTTGGTAGTGGCTGCCTTCTTGGCTGCTCCACGTGTACCACCAGTGGCTTTCCGCTTTGGAGGCATCTTAATTGAATCTTTTAATTCCTAAACGTACAAATATCTTGGAAACAATCTCAACTCAGACGACTGTATTCTTGGATTTGACCAGACCGTAACCGAGCGCGGCTGTATTCTTCCGGGTAACTTGGAATGTCAAAAGAGTGCGGCTGGATGGTTTAGCCGTCCCATACCGACGTTTGAAAAAAAAAAAAGATTATATTGAACTGCAAAGCGAACGACGTAGAGAGAGCATATTATATTGAATCATTCTCAACATCATGGCTAAAGATAAGAAATCCGACGAGGTTGACAACTATGAAAAGCGAATGTCCGCTTTGCTGCCTTTTGCTGAGCCTTTGGCTCCCAAGAAGCTCAATAAAAAGGTCCTTAAGACTGTGAAACGAGCATCTAAAGCCCGCCATGTGAAGCGAGGAGTGAAAGAAGTTGTAAAGGCTCTAAGAAAAGGAGAGAAAGGTTTGGTCATCATTGCTGGCGATATCTCACCAGCTGATGTCATCTCTCACATTCCCGTACTGTGCGAAGACCAGAAAGTGCCTTATGTATTCATTCCATCGAAAGAAGACTTAGGATCAGCTGGCGCTACTAAACGACCAACCTCATGTGTCATGGTTGTTCCTGGCGGAGGATTGAAGAAGAAGGCTGAAGATTCAGCTAAGACTCTAGAATATCGAGAAGGATTTGATGAGGTTGTGAAGGAACTTGGATCGATATAAGTCAACTGACTTTTCTTGGTTAGCGACGGTAGCATTTAATTTAAAATATGTATTATGATGATACGAATTAACATTTTACCTAGATCTAGTTACTGGTGTTTGGTATTGTTAAACACGGTTAAACATCTATTCATCATTACAAACTAAAAGAACAATTGGTTTCGTGTCCAATTCTAGTCCTTGGATTGAACTCACTTTTTTTAACTATCCTCAGATTAAAGCTGGAATTAAACTCACTTCTTTAACCTCCAGAGATTAGAGCTTGGATTGAACCCACTTTTCTAACCCTCCTGAGACTATGATCTCTTGAATGCTTTCTCCGAGTGCTCCTACCTTCTGCTTGAACACTACGGGACCACCTTTACCATCAGTAACTGTTAGGGTCGCACTACGAACATCCCATCTCGCAAACCAACCAGTACGTTGAGTCAACTCCTTATTTTCGCCATACTTCTTTCTCAGTAGCTCGATCATACCAGGGCTTTCTAGGGTGAGCAGGGCATTGTTAATTGAATTTCGGCTGAAAATATTGCCAAATGAACCAGCAATCACCAGTTTCATGTCGTTGGCTAAAATTGCAGTTGCGGCCTGCTCTCGAGATGACCCAGTGCCAAAGTTGAATCCTGAGATGATGATATCACCAGCCTTAATCTTACTATGGAATTCTGTGTCATAATTTTCCATACACACCTCAGCCATCTTTTCTCTAGGTACATAGTCCTGATAAGTGTATTTCCCTGGGTAAATTGCATCCGTATTCAAATTGTCAGCATCGCAGAGTACTAGTTCACCTTCAATCTCCGAAGGGAACCCATCGAGCACTCCTACTGTTGGAGCAGAGTCGTCGGATTCGGATGTAGTTTCAGAGTTGGCATCAGCAGTTGGAGTGGTGACTGAGGACTTGATTCCAGATGTAGCGGGTGGAATCTTACCTTCAACCTGTTCGGGGAACCCAATCTTACCTAGAACTGCAGAGGCCGCAACTACCGCGGGGGAAGCCAGGTATGCAAGGGCGCTTCTAGAACCCATTCGGCCTTTGAAATTTCGGTTAGTAGCAGAGATACCCACCTCTCCATCCTCAAGCAATCCAGTTCCAAGTCCAATACAAGGGCCACACCCGGCGGGTAGTGGCTTTGCTCCTGCATCTATTAGTTTCTGCCATGCTCCAGTGGTCTCAGCATCCTTTTGGACTAGTGAAGATGCAGCTGCCACATAGAATTCGACCCCAGGAGCAACTTTATTGCTTCCAATGACCTTAGCAGCAGCCTCAATGTCTGAAAGACGAGAGTTTGTGCAACTGACGAGGTATGCCTTGTGAATTTTGATATCTTGAGCTGCCAGCTCAGATAATGAAGTAGCAACCTTAACTGAGTTAGGTCCCGACACATAAGGAGACAAGGTCGAGAGGTCAAGAGTCAAATACTTGGCGTAGGAAGCATTAGAGTCCGCGTTGACTTTGTCAGTTGACACTGCATTTACGGTATCTGGGTTGACTCTTGGATGTGGTTGGGGTAAACGCTGAATTCGATTTCCGTACCAATTAACAAGCTTATCATCTATAGGAAATAACCCGGAAAGTGCACCCCATTCGGTGGTCATGTTAGCGATGGTAAGTCTGTCATCGATTGACAGTCCTGCTACTCCATCACCAACAAATTCGATCGCATGATTCAGGACTTCATCATTATTGAACTGGCCACATAATGCCACAATCACATCCTTACCAGACGCTCCAGCCGGTAGAGTACCAGTGAGCTCAACTCTGGCAACCGGAGGAACCTGCCACCAAGTCACTCCAGTAGCCCAAATAGATGCAGCATCAGTTCTCACAATGGGAGTCCCCAAACAACCAACACCTCCATACATATTAGAATGAGAGTCCGACGCTACTGTCAGCTTATAAGGGAAAGCATATCCTTCTTCCACCAAAACTTGATGTCCAATTCCTCTTCCCGCCGGGTAGAAATCCACTCCCTGCTCCTTAGCGAATGACTCAATGTTCGCGTATTTTTTCAAGTTGGTCTCGGACTTGTTCTGGACATCATGATCCAGGGTCATAACAACCTGACGGTTATCATGAATCTTCTTAGCCCCCAGAGCCTTGAACTTCAATGCCACTGGCCATGTATTATCATGAGTCATGCAATGAGACGGTCTAATTGATACATAATCCCCAGATCGAACCTCTGATCCTTTACCAATCCCCATCGCATATCTTTGAACAATCTTCTCCGTCAAGTTTTGGGCTCGGACAGCACCACTGGTGCTGAAACCTCTGCTCAAAACCCTACTAAGCGTCATTGTCGCTACTCACTTGTAGTGATCTCTCCACAATCCTAATTTCTTGAGGTCAATGGAAAATTAGGAAGGCGATAAGTGGATTTTTCTACCTCGGCGCTCCGATCTGTTGACAGCCATAAAATAGGAGACCTCTGATTGGGAGACCCCGACCGTTCGTATGATCTCAAGTTGAGGAAGCATAACAACCTGCAAGAATCTTAATGGAGAGATGAGGCTTTGAAGACCAGCGATAGTGAACGTGATGAGTATGATAACATGAAAGGTAAAGCTCGCGAGCTGGTTTATGCCCTGGAGACGGCTCCGATATCAATTGTGGTACATTATAGACACTCAGACTGGATATACCAAGCGATCGAGGATTCCAATTGGACAATTGGAGGAAACATTGCGGTAGTTGTGGCTGATGAGACCCCAGGAGAAGCCAGTAGATTTGCTAAACTGTTATCGATATGGCTAGGCAGTGAAGTGGGTGAGTCTGTTAGTTATGCCGAGCCTTTTGACGACCCATTTCCTATTAACACGAGGATAAGAGATGATGATGGCTCACCCAAATCCGAAAGAGGCTTTTTCCGATGTATTAATGGTTCAATGCTGCTATTAGAAGCATTACGAGATCCGTTGCTTAGACAATACAAATTGGTGGTTATTCAGGATACAGATCTCCGCAAGGCATGGACAGATACAATTGTAGGGGTTATGACCAAAATAGTGGCTATTCGTAAAGAATTACGGGTGTTAATTGAATCAGCATCTCCTGAAGAGGCCGAGACGTTTGTGAATTATTTTAACGGAGTCTTGGGTGCGAAGCCAATTGAAAAGATTGAAAAGACAGCTGAGAATGCTACCACTGCCCAGGGTAAATCAGAACTATCTTCGATTCCGCCAGTGATTAACGCAGAGGTGTCATTCCAAAAAGAGGTAGATATTCTTCATGTAGAGAGCCCGGTGACAAATTTCGTGAGTGCAGTTGTCGAAACTGTATTCAAACTTCATCATTCGGAATCCGAAGGCTCAGTCATAGTTTTTGTTCCCACAAAGCGTGAAATCAACAAGGTTTGTGGGCTGTTAAATCAGCAGCAGCAACAACAACAGCCGGCAGTGAAGAATTCCGTGTTCTCTGCACGGTCTCTCGAAATTATACCATGGTACAATGATGACAGGAGTGCGTCTCATACTTTATCTGGCACCAAAAGAACCGTCTATGTAGCAACTTATTTGAACCAGCAAAGATATAAACTGGATATCAATTTTGTCATAGACTGTGGGTTTGAGGAGATAGAATGGTTCAATGGCATAGAGGATTCTACTACGAAACTTACGGTGCCGATAACAAGGTTTGAAGCCCAATGGAGGGCGTCGCTAGCGGGCACATACCGCCCAGGCAAATGTTTTCGATTGTATACCGTAACCACGGCACAGACTGAGATTCAAGCCCATCGACGACCTCAGATAGAAGGGTATGAGATTAGTGAGATTATACTCAAGCTCAAAGCTCTTGGTATTGATAATGTTGCTCGTAGCTTTCATTATGTTACCGCCCCCGCTGCAGAGACCATGGCTCGTGCGATTATGAAACTGTATTACTACCAAGCGCTAGATGAAACGGGCAAGCTCACTGTGAATGGAGAAGCCATGGCGGAACTACCAGTCTCTACTGCCATGGCTAGAGCAATAATTGTTAGCGCAAGTGCGGAAATGAGATGTGAAGATGAACTGTTAATGATAGCTGCTGCCAGTACAGTAGGAGGTGTGGAGCGAATGTTCTACTTGCCTTCAGATCGATATGGCCGATTAGACGCAATTGCTCAGCACGAACGATTCGTGGTTAAAGAGGGTGATCATATTACCCTACTAAATGTGATTAAAGCATATTCCATGTCTACTCGTAGTGGCAAATGGGCTCGAGAAAGGTTTCTTAACCATCAAACTCTGGTGAGCGCGTTTAATATTTACGAACAATTGAAGATCATTAGGCGAAGGTTTACTGGTCAGAATGTTGTTAGCCAAACCCCTATTGGCAATGCCCACCAGACGACCACCTTGAACGTTATTCGTTCTTTGGCAAATGGGTACTTTGATCACGTTGCTAAGAGGACTCACAATGATGAGAATGTATACGAACTAACTAAAGACAGATATGCTAAGATCAATAGCCAGAGCACAATTAAGGACATTGTCACAAAAGTTCATGGTCCAGTTGACTCAAATCGTGCTGAGATACCATGGATTATTTACGAACGAGCAGTTGAAAATGATGAGGGAGACATGGTCTATCTCCATGGTGTTACTTCAATCACAAGGGATGATATTAGCGATTACTATGATAGCATTGTTCCTGAAACATGACAAATATTATAATGCTGTTGTTCATAACACACCCACTAAACTTTCACATCCTACATCCTACAGCACCTTGAAAACTGTCCTGTACCCTCAGCTTACGCTCATATCCCCCAGCTTACGCTAGTCACCTCATTAATTAGCCTGATGGCTACTTTTCACCTGTTCACCACATCACCGCCCTCGGCTGAGCATGGGATCTGAGCCGTGCCAAAGGGGTAATGTTTTTTTTGCTTGCTTGCGCAAATGCTACGACATACATTAGGGCTGCGTAGAAGATAAAGGTAGGGGTAAAAACTTTGTTGTTTTGCTATCAGTTTATTAGTAGATATAAAGGATAAACTTTTTTCAGTAGTTCAAAGAAAAAGGAGTTTATCAAAGGGTCAAGGTAATATTTCTGACAGCTTGGTTGACATACTTAGAAGACAAGAATCTAAGTGGCAAGCCGGTGAATAAATATCGGAAACGAACAAAGACAAGGACGTATTTGCGGCTGTTGTTATTGTTTGTTGATTTTTTTTGTGTTAAGAACCTAATTCAATTGGTTGACACTAACTAGAAGGAAACAAGATAAAACCAACTAAAATTATGTCTTCCAGTGGTATTGACGCTAATACGTCAGGGCCTGTTGGCACCAACGTTGGCGGCAGCGGCGGGGTTCAGACTCCGGTGCAGACTCCGGTTTCGCCTACGACGACTGCTCGTAAGCGGGCTTCTCGAATCCCTTTGCTGTTGACGTGGAAGAAACCGGTGAGTACTGGAATAGTGTTTGCTGAGATCATAACGGTCTTGTTGGTGATTAGATACGGCAATCTGTTAAGAACTTCTCTACGACTCATGTATTGGGCGGTCGGTGCTACCGGAGTGGTAGAGTTTCTGTCTAGATCAGTGTTGGGCCATGGTATTGTTTCTCAGTCTAAGCCTTCCAGATACATTCATCTTAATGAAGCCACTTTGGAGAAGCATTCGTCTCGTTTGATTCGTCTGGCGAACAAGGGGCTTAATGAGGTCAACTCATTGTTCGACGCTGAAGACCTGGCTGATTCTGCTTTGGCTTTTGTCACCTTTGTCTTCCTGTATATTCTTACTGGATTTGTGTCAGTATCGACTCTACTGTTTGTTACAACATTGGCAGCATTCTCAGTTCCAAAGTTGTACCTTACCTTCCAAAAGGAGTTCGATGAAGTGATTAATCTCATCCAGGAACATGTCCACCATCATGCCAGTAATGTCCACAAGCAAGTCCATGCTGTGGCTGGTCCTCACCTCGACACTGCTCGTAAGCACATTGGATCGGTGACCGATCGATTCGGTTACTCGTATTCTCGTGGAATTCCCGAGACTCCTAAGAGTGTCCCTACTGGAACCGCTCCTCCTGGGGCTGCTGCGGTTGCTCATGATGTCATTCCTGAAAGTGTCAAGAAGTCTTCTGGTAAGTCTGCTGTTCCATCCGTCCCATTACCTGTACCTGAGTCTGCTACCCGTACTACCCCATCTGTACCAGTGTCTGAACCTGTGAGCCACACTGATCCGGTGATCGGGGCTCAGCGCACAGTTGACGGCGTGACCTATGACTCGGTTCCTACACTAGTTGGTAATGTTAATCTCAAGGAGGCTGCTAATAAGGCTGCTGTCAATGCTTCTGGTAAGGTCAATTCTGCTGTCCCTCACTCGGTTGGTGATGCTGTTTCTTCTGTCCCTCACTCGGTCGGTGGTGCTGCTTCTTCGGCTCCTGTCACCGGTGGTACTGGGGATGCTCCTGCTGCTGGTTCCGGACTTCCTGACTTGGCTGCCGAGCTCAAGGACTCTATCAATTTTGATAAGTCCAAGTAAGTTCGAAGTTTGGAAAGAAGTTAAGCCTATGAGGTGGTGGTGTAAGAGGGCTGTTTGCTCCTGGTGTGAACAATCCCACGAACAAAGTCGCTCATTGCAATCATATATGATCTAATTAATTTGATGGTATTACTTTCTCTCATTCTAACTCTCCATCCAACTCCTTATCCAGCTCCCTTAATCTCGTTTCCTCGAACTCCTACCGACTGCTATTCACCTCAGTCGTATTATCGTGACGTCATAGATATGGGAAGGGGCACTCTCGAGATGGGTCACATGGTCCTAAAAGGAATCACCAGGTGCAGAGTACTGCGTTGTTAGATGACACTATTTACTTCTGAATAGGGATTTAAGCTTGGTGGGTGCATAAGGCCAAGACCCTTTACATGCAGTTCTGATCTCAATTGTGAAGGATAAAATGCTTACGGCGCCCTGTGCTGACGGACAGCTCCGAAGCCATACTAATCAACGATAGAATGTCTAAACAAAACCAATCCCAAAACGAACCCCAAAGCTCTGATGGCTTACCAGCCTATCAAGAGGTGGATCCAGATTCTGTTGATTTGGGCGAGACAGGAAATTCTGGTATAAGAGATGCTATTTATTCCAAGCTATTCACTACTGATCCTGGCACGACTCAGGATCCAACCGCTGATGAGATCATTGTCCATCTCAAGCTGCTGGAGACCTTCTTTTCTCTACGTAAAAGCATAGAGACAGCTGATGGCTTGTTTGGTGTCTATGATGCGCAATACCCTATCTTTGGCGACGACGACAAAAAGTTCTCTTCGGCCGATCAGAGATGGGCAATCTATGTTCAGAGAGCCAGTGACCGGTTTGAAATATGGTGGAAATACATGCTCACCAAATATGAATGTGTCCCTCCCAAAATTGAGGAAATAGGGAAGCCTCCTTATGCTGGAGAACAATGGGGACATGCTCAAGTTGGGAAACGACTAACTATAGATGATTTACCACCTTTAGATGTATTGATGGTATGGCATGCTTACATGTTAAATCCACGCACTTTTTTGGAAGATGCTGTCCGGTTTGGCGCTGGTACCTTGTGGGCAACGCCCATGCCCTGGGAAGCTCTTAACCAAGCAATTGACTCATATTTTTCATATGAACCTTCGTCAATAGCTAAGAAGAAATTTGTAGAAGGTACCGGTGGGAGAAAGTGGGACCTTATAAATGACAGTGATAGGAAGGAGATTACATGTGGTAAATGTTATGGGTCTTTTACGGTACCATGGTTCCAATGTCGTCGAATTAAAGGTGTGGATAGCTCATCGCCATTGGCTGGTCCTGCTAAAGTCGCCTCCAAATCCTACTCAATGAAAGGATTTGGGACGAATTGCAAGCATTGTTTGCAGTTTGTTGACCACAAATCTCTAAATATGAATAGATTTGCCACCGATTTATCAAATATGCTGCGTAAGAAATGGTGTATGCCTGGGATCATTCTTTCTCCTTCAACCAATCTGCCGTCGCCTCCAGAAACGCATAAACTGCTTCACTTTTTTGAAGATGGAAAGATTTTGAAGCAGTTCCAGTCTTACTTGTCGAAACCCAATTACTTTCCACAGAATAGGCTGCTTGAAATAATCGAAGAGCGGTTGAATTTGGATACTGAAAGTAAATATCGAAAGAAGAACCGTCATCACTATGGCCCAGCGCTACGTCGAATGTTGAGTTCATACCGGGACAATCCCTCCATGTTCGGTCAAAACTTGTCAGCAGCAGTGATGCGCCAAGGCACATTTATAGAGAAGATGCATGGGTTTGATTGGCTTCATAGCCCTGCACTTGGTAACACTGTAAAGCGGATCATTGTTCGATATGGGAGATTTGTTCAAATGATGACGTCTAAGCAATTGTGTGTGCCAACCTTAGATATCGACCTTGGTTGGCATACGCATCAACTTTCTGCACAAAATTATCACCACCGCATTATTGCACAAACCAACATCTTTATCAATCATGATGATAAGATTGGCCAAACATCATTGTCGCTAGCTTTTGAGAAGAGTGTGAAATATTACGAAAAGAAGTATCATGAACCTTATTCAGAATGTCTATGTTGGTATTGTGAAGCTGTGAGGGAAATGAATAGGCCTCTGTTTGGTCGTAGGCCTGTTTATCCAGTCATAGAATCACTTAGCCGAGATCCGGTTCATTATCTTTCTCCTGGAGCTCATATCAGTGCTCACAATGCAGTGAAGGACAGAGACGAAGTAATTACAGCCAGGTACTCGAAATCTCTGCTCAAACGCTACCATTCTGCCTATGAATCTGCGTCTAAGCGAGCAAAGAAACTTGGCCGTCCTCATCCTCCTCGCTGTAACAATCCTGAGTACTACTATTATGGAATGTATTATCCTGGCTCGGTGTTCATTGCACCTCCAGGCTGTATGTCATATGGTAGTGGAGGCGCCACAGGAACATGTGTTAGTGGAACT
The DNA here is from genome assembly GCA_003705795.3 of Blastobotrys americanus. NCBI lineage: Eukaryota > Fungi > Ascomycota > Dipodascomycetes > Dipodascales > Trichomonascaceae > Blastobotrys > Blastobotrys americanus. The sequence continues at coordinate 129,729 of PPJN03000010.1, read as the reverse complement.
TGCTCTGCTGGTGCTGCTGTTGGAGCTTGTGGTAGCGCTAGTGGGAATTGTGGTGGTGGTGGCTATTATGGAGGAGGAGGATGTGGTGGTGGTGGTGGCTTCAGCGGCGGGGGAGGATGTGGTGGTGGCTCCAGTGGAGGTGGAGGATGTGGTGGCGGTGGTGGTGGTGGTGGTGGTTTCTAGAGTATATAAGGGATCCACTGGGCCAAGTGTTGTATAATTTTTAGTCTGAGGGGCAATTCTATCTAGTTTTTGTTTTTCCAGATTTCCAATTGATATCCAGCTACTCGTTGTACAATACTCATAATTTCGATAAATTTCTCCTACTGACGTTTCCTTAAAGTATTAGTGCCATGAAACCAATCCAGAAGACCAATTGTTCCGAAGTTTATCAAAAACTTTTCGTGATGCAAATCATGAGCATTCGCTGCTCCGGCAAAGAAATCATACCCTGAATGGACAGTGGAGGTCTCTACCAGTACATAGTACAAAAAGGCCCAGTTAGTTATCGCATGCATTCTCAAAATCTCAGCAGGAAGGATAACCGGGAGAATATTCGACACTATGTGTTCGATTGGATGTGCATACTGCGCAGCGTAGGCCATTGGGGCGGTGAATCGATGGTGGAACTTGTGAATGGGGATATAAAGCCCTTTCATGTGTAGTACGCGATGAGAATAGTAGAAACCAATCTCTCGAATCAATACTGCGAGTGCGAAGTGGCTCACAAACTCTGACAGTGATGGAAGATCAGGCCGGAACATGAAATGTTTTGATCCGGTGATGGATATCGCTGCTGCCTGTAGAACGATGGCCATCACCTGGTTGCGCATAACTATAAGCAAGCAGGTCTTCACGTCTTCCTTAGTGGGCTGCTTTGGAGCAGGCTGTATCTTATGTCTTTCAGAGAATTCAGGAGCAATCCATGGCAAGAATGTATATACTGTCCCCACCAACCAAAAGGACACTAGTTGAACAATTAGCGACCCCACAAATTCAACTACCCTTAAGTCATATTGTAGCAATACGGACTGCCACCAACTTTCAACAACCTCATAGCTGGTCATCTTTGTCCCTATAACCACCTTCTCACAGCTCTCTTTATGTTCTCTCTTTCCCAAGCCCGCGTCAATCCACTACCCCAGGTTCCCAAGTCGGTACTGGGAGCCTCAGTATTAATGTTACTAGCTTAATAGCCGTAGGATCATTGGCTAGCTTGATAGCCGTAGGAGGATGGACGATGTTGCAGACTACTGTCAGAGGGTTTAATCCATGTAGTGGCTCTCAACATTTACTCATGTGTCTTCTAATGACTCGGGTTCGTCATCTAAACTGAACAATCTGTCTAAGCCATCAGTAGTTGTACGACCCCTATTGATGATTGCCTGCTCACACTTCTTGATTGTCCCACTCACTCTAGGAACAGTCACTATACAGTCTCTGTCACCAATGCGATCAATATACGACAATGCCGCCCATACCATTCGAAAATGAGTTCGTGAGACTCTGACAATACCCTTTGAGGTGGTTGGACTAAAGTATTTGACTGCTATGGTGCTGGCCACCACCCCGAGTCCATATTCACCAAAGTACTTTTCAATTGTGTACCGTAACAGCTTGGTAAGTGCTCGGCTGTCCACCCCAGGCTCTGATGGCTGTCTCAGAGCCATTCCAGTGGCTTCTGGATTGGCCAGGCTTTGTTCGTCAAGACCATCAGGGTACAGGATCTCAAATAATAGATAACGTGTTTTTAGTCTAACCATAGCTAGTTCTTGGACTCTCTAACACTAGATCCAACACCAACACAAGTCTTCTTCTTTTCCTTAGTCTGGTTAATGGTTTGCATCAACGTTTGATTAGTATTGCTCAAATATTGATCAGATCTTGTTCAGATCTTGTTCAAAATTGGCTTGAGTCTTTAGTAGCCTTGGTATATTTTTCGCCCCCAATTGCCTGTACTTCCTGCAATATAAATTTCACGATAAGCCTTACATCAACACCGAGAGAGATGGGTAGACGCAGCAGCAGTGGCTCAGAGGCCGCTAATTTTTGACTGTTGCCTATGTAATTTGCATTGAAGCAGGCCAAATACGATAGTCGAAAGATTATGGACACTGAAGTTGTCCAAAGTTCAGAGACCGGTATCTCAAAGAAGTATTATCGAAAGCGCTATGATCTGTTCTCTAAATTTGACGAGGGTATTAGAATAAGCCCCGAGCAATGGTTCTCAATAACTCCTGAAGAGGTAGCCCGGGTGATAGCAGTCCAAGTAGGTTATCGATTCCCTAATTGCAGCCAGATACTCGACCCGTTTGGAGGAGCAGGAGGTAATACCATCCAGTTTGCACTACATTTTGATTCAGTTGTATATAATGAATTGGACAGTCAAGTGTACGAGGATGCTCAGCATAATGCTTCTATCTATGAAGTTGAATCTGCAATTCGATTTCTGAACAAGGATTTCTTTCAGCTAGATATCAATCAAGTTAAGGATATTGACCTTGTGTTCTTATCCCCTCCATGGGGGGGTCCGTCATACCGTCAGTCAAAGGTTTGGGACGTTGAAGAGTGCAATTTCACTCAGATAGTAAAAAAGGCATTTGAATTTTCGAGAAACGTCTGCGCGTTTCTTCCTCGAACCTCAGATTTAGATCAGCTATCTCAGATAGTTACAAATAGTGGTTACAAAACTGCTGACCTAGAGTATCTGTTTTCTGAAGGCCATTGCGTCGGTTTGTGCATCTACTGGGGAGCAGATTTGATCTCCAATCATTACCAAAAGTGAACTAAGTCTATGTGTATTTGACAATTACAAAAAAAAAAACCTAATCTAGCGCTACATAGTCACTCTATAGCTTCTCGGCAAGCTCCTTGGTGACGGCATCAATGGCGTCATTAATCTTGGCAGTATCAGTTCCACTTCCTTGAATAGTGGCCCCTTTACCTCCGGCTTTACCACCAATGATCTTGGAAACGGTCGTTCCAAGTTCAGTAGCATTAACCCCCTTACCTGAAGCATTGTCCGATACGAAGCATCCATGAGCAACCTTTCCGTGTTCTTCATCTCCAGCGAATAGGTATACGGATTTTTCTGGCAACTTGGTCTTAACGTAGGAAATAGCCTCCGACAGAGCCTTGGAGTTTCCATGAATATTATCAATTCGAGCAACAAGGTAGTTAGAAGACTCATTCTTAACAAAGTGATCGGTAACTGAATCAACGGCCTTCTTAGACTCCGCCTTCTGCTTGGCCTTTACCTCATCACTGATCTTCTTTTGAATCTTGGTATGCTTCTCAACCAGCTTTGCCTTAGAGATGACAGAAACTGATAGTTTCTTCAATTCAGCTCCAAGAGCTTTTGAACGAGCCTCCTTTTCAGGTCCAAGCGGCATCGCTTCAAGCTGATTTAGCTGAGTATCAAACTCAGTGGCCTCCTGTTGAACCTTGTGGGCAGTGACTCCAGTAACTGCAACGATTCGCCTAATTCCCTTGGCGATTCCAGATTCCTCAATGATTACAAGATCTTTGATATCACCAGATGATACCACATGCGTTCCACCACAGAACTCCACAGAAATAGACCTCCATTTAGGATTCGAAGGATCCTTAAGCAGATTCTCTACTGGTTCACCAACTGACACAATTCGTACTGGATCAGGGTAGGTTTCGCCAAACACTGCACGTAAGCCATTGATCTTTCTTGCTTCTTCTAAGGAACTGTCCTTGGCATACACCTTGAGATCCTTCTTAATTTCCTCATTAGAAAGGTTCTCAACCTTCTCAACCTCACTGGGAGACAAAGGACCCTTATTCGAGAAGTCAAATCTCAGCTTATCAGGAGCCACAAGAGATCCCTTCTGATCTACAGAATCACCAAGAACCTCTCGAAGCGCGTGGTTAAGAATATGAGTACCAGTGTGGTTACGCTTAATGGGTGCACGTCGAAGGTCATCAATTTCGCTGATAACCAAGTCTCCAACCTGGAGCTTACCGTATTGTAGATATCCTGTATGTAGAACGTACCCAGCATAGGCCTGAACATTATCTACCACAAACTCAGCGTCACCATCAATAACAAGCTTTCCGGTATCATATTCCTGGCCACCCTGTTCAGCATAGAAGTTGGTCTTATCCAATAAAATACCAATTTGAGAACTTGATTCGGTAATATCTTCGGTAGACTCGACAAATGGAGTCTCCTGCTTGGCGTAGATTGCAACCACCGTGGATTTGATATCATCGGGCAAGTACTTGAATGAGTCATTTGTTCTCGCCACTTTCTTCTTAGTATCAAGCTGAGCAATGGCATGTACATCAAGCTTGAGTAGCTCCTTAGCACCAACTTTCTTGACCCCCTTGGATGCTTCTTTGGATTCCAAACGAGCCTTTTCAAACTCCTGTTCATCGATCTCGATGCCTGCTTCCTCTGCCATTAGACGAGTCAGGTCAACAGGGAACCCATAGGTATCATACAACCTCCATACATCCTTTCCATTGAGAAACTTCTGTTTCTTTTCTTTGGCCTGTGTAGCATACTGCTCGAACAGCTTCTCACCACGATCCAAAGTGCGAGCAAAAGAAGCCTCCTCTTCATTGAGGATTTCAACAATGTCATCAGTCTTACGGCTCAGTTCAGGGAAAATCTCATTGACCTGGTCAATAAGTGTGGGAAGTAATCGAGAGAAAAAGTCACCAATGGGCACGTCAAACTTCTTCCTCACATAACGAGATCCTCTTCTTAAAATTCTTCGCAAAACGTATCCTCGACCCTCATTATTAGGTACTCCACCATCAGCAATAGCAAACGCAAGAGTCCTGACATGGTCTGCCACCACTCGGTACGCAGTGTCAATGCCATCAACGTCCTCGTCACCAAACTTTCCAGTGTATGGGTGAGCCCCCGTCAACTCCTGTATCCGAGCAAACAGAGGGCTGAACACGTCAGTGTCATAGTTCGATGGCTTTCTCTGCAAAATGGAAACCAATCTTTCAAACCCAAGACCGGTATCAATATGTTTAGCAGGCAATGGACGCAGACTGGAGTCAGGTTCGCGGTTGTATTGAATGAACACGATATTCCAGATCTCAATCACATTGGGATCATCCTGGTTGACGAGACTGGAAGCGTTTCTTCCACCAATTCGATCGTAATGGATTTCAGAACAAGGGCCACATGGTCCCTGATCTCCCATCTCCCAAAAGTTGTCCGCATAGTCTCCGGGGAGAATATGATCCTCAGCAATTCCGAGATCCAACCAGATCTGTTTCGCCTCGAGATCAGGCTCAAGTCCAGCAGATGGCTCTCCACCAAAGTAGGTCACATACAATCGATCCTTTTCTAAACCATATACTTCAGTCAACAGCTCCCAGGAGTTGGCAGTGGCTTCTTTCTTGAAATAGTCACCAAACGACCAGTTACCAAGCATCTCGAAAAAGGTGTGATGATAAGAATCTCTTCCCACGTCTTCTAGGTCATTATGCTTTCCACCGGCACGGATGCATTTCTGCGAATTCACTGCACGCTTTAGAGGATACAGTGGTGACGATGGCTCGCAGGTTCCAAGAAACTTGGACTTGTACTGATTCATACCAGCATTAGCAAACAGCAGCGTAGGGTCATCGAATGGAATGACTGATGAGGAAGGCACAAACGTGTGGTCCTTCTTCTTGAAGAAGTCCAGAAATGCGTTTCTAACCTCAGACGCAGACCACTGAGCCTTCGTCGTATCTGTGGCCGTCATTGTTGATTGATCGTGCTTCCAATTATATGGCGTCCAGTTAAAGTTTCTACTAATAACACCAATGTTTCGGCTAACAAGCAAGCACGGCGTTCTGGGTTGAATCAGCAATCGAGGACCTAAGTTCATTCACCAAGGCAGGTCCTGATTCTAATGAGCAAGCAAAAGGAGCCGGCTAAGAAACTATATAGTAATAAAGAAGATCTTTCTTGTCGCTATTGCTCCAGATTCGACTAGTATTCTAACCATGAAAAATGGGTTGTACAGCCGCGCGTTGTCGAGGCGACGCGGGCTTGAAGAGTCACTACAGGCGAAGGGGCTTAACGATGAGGTGAAAGATAGGGGGACAGTAGATAGCATGATAGCATGTAGGAAGACTGTAATTAGGATAGCATTAGATAAGAAGACGGTAGATAGGGCGACAGTAGATAGGATTATGAATTGGAACACTGAACGACAATAGTTACTACTAAACAGTTCCTTCATGTACAAAATGCACGAGATCTATCACGTATACATTATATAGACTGATAGCGTTTTCAAAGGTCATGGTTGATTTCGAGCGTGCATAAACTAACATTTTGGCGATGGTTATATTACCAAATTGAGTCTCGTTTAGCGAGAGTCACTCCTGTTGTCTTATTCAAACATAGTTTAAGCACCCTGAGCAAGCTTCTCGGCCTTGGAAACAGCATCCTCAATGGATCCAACCATGTAGAAGGCAGCCTCAGGGAGGTTGTCATGCTTACCCTCAAGAATCTCCTTGAAAGATCGGATGGTGTCCTTAAGAGACACTAGACGACCCTCAATACCGGTGAAAACTTCGGCGACAGCGAAGGGCTGGGACAAGAATCGCTGGATCTTTCGAGCACGCTCGACGGTGAGCTTGTCACTCTCAGACAGTTCATCCATACCAAGAATGGCAATAATATCCTGAAGAGACTTGTAAGCCTGAAGGGTCTGCTGGACAGAGGCAGCAACATCGTAGTGCTCCTTTCCGACAACCGCAGCATCAAGCAGACGGGACTTGGAACCAAGAGGGTCGACAGCAGGGTAGATACCCAACTCAGAAATCGATCGAGACAATTCAGTGGTGGCATCCAAATGGGCAAAAGTGGTAGCAGGGGCAGGATCGGTCAAATCATCAGCAGGCACGTACACGGCCTGGACAGAGGTGACGGAACCCTTCTCGGTGGTGGTAATTCGCTCCTGAAGACCACCCATATCAGTGGCCAGAGTAGGCTGGTAACCGACGGCAGAGGGGATACGACCCAACAGGGCAGACACCTCAGAACCGGCCTGAGTGAATCGGAAAATGTTGTCAACGAAAAGCAGCACATCCTGTCCTTCCTCATCTCGGAAGTACTCGGCAATGGTCAGACCAGTCAAAGCAACTCGGGCACGGGCACCTGGGGGCTCGTTCATCTGACCGAACACCAAGGATACCTTAGACTCACCTTCAAGGTTGATAACACCAGTATCAATCATCTCATAGTACAAATCGTTACCCTCACGAGTTCTCTCACCGACACCGGTGAACACAGAGAAACCACCATGGGCCTTTGCAATGTTGTTGATAAGCTCCTGAATGAACACAGTCTTACCGACACCGGCACCACCGAAAAGACCAATCTTACCACCACGAGCATAAGGAGCGAGCAGGTCGACAACCTTGATACCAGTTTCCAAAACCTCAGCAGAAGTAGACTGCTCGGCGAAGGTGGGGGGGTCAGCATGGATGGGTCGGAACTTGTCAGACTTGATGGGTCCACGTTCGTCAATGGGCTCACCAAGAACGTTAAGAATACGTCCCAGGGTTCCTCGGCCGACAGGAATAGTAATAGGGGCACCAGTGTCCTTTACGGGAGTGCCACGGACAAGACCTTCGGTACCGTCCATAGCAATAGTTCGGACGGTGTTCTCACCCAAATGCTGGGACACTTCAAGCACCAACTTGGATCCATCAGGCTTCTGGATTTCCAAAGCGTTAAGAATAGCAGGAAGGTTTTCTTGGTCAAACTGGACGTCCTAGGGGGGTTAGTATGAGCTATTAACAAACAGGGTCCCATGGTTTCAATACCAGGGTGAAGTATCTATCCAATACAACATCTGAATCGAACACTCTATCATTGTAACTTCACCAATCTCTCTCTCTCTCTCTCTCTCTCTCTCTCTCTCTAGCTCTGCGTCTCCCACTCTATCTTGCTCTCACATTGGCTACAAGCTTACACTTGTGACGAAGATGTAACCAGCCGCTCTACAACCGGCCAATCACCGGCCGAGATGGATGAAATTTGTATCCTACCTCGTAACATTCGTGGGGTTAAATCCCATCATCCTGGCCAATAGAAATTCAGTACGCCGCGAGTAGGAGGCAGGGGAGGGGCCAAGGCAGCGTGTAGAGACGCAAATAGAGAGGTGTACAAATGGCATAACAACAAGGAATCAAGAAGTACTTACAACAACGGCACCAATGACGGTTCTAAAGAGTAGTTAGTAACAATGTCAATAAAGTAATAGTCGTCCAAATTGGACAATATACTGATGGAATTCAGTTTCCATCTTAGTGGAAAGGTTCAGGTTCAAACTTGAGGATGAAAAATAGTCCAAACCAAATTCAATTGAATTATCGGTCAAGTAAATACACAGCAAACTGTCTGATAGTCCTATCTAACCACTGCATGTATCACTCCTTTCAATCCCTTCAGAATAAACCATTTACCCAAACTCAACTCCATCGTCAACAAAAACTTACCGAATAGAACCATGAACAGCACCAGCCTGAGTAGCCATGGTTCGTCCCACGGACATGTTAAACAAGCGGTGGTTAGCCCGAGCCACACGGAAGGCTCCGCGGGTCATACGAGGGAGAAGTCTAGGTACAACCATTGTTTCTCGAAGCTCTCAGTGACTTTGGTTAACAAACTTTGAGCACTGAGAAGAGAAAAAAATACAACAGCCAATTGGAGACTAAAACCTCCCAAGTTGCAAAATATTTCGGCTCAGTAGAATTGGTCACGCGGCTGTCGCGTTCAACTACTAGCCGGCGTGGGCTAGCCATGTCCCAACCAATGAGCGCACCGTACCAAAGGTCTCAAAAGTACTGTAGTAGGCAAACGCCGGTATAGCGCACATTAGGCGAGGTGGCTCGCAACTGGGGTAGACGGGGGGAGAGGCGGTGAAGTGCGATATGGAGAGGGAAGAGAACGAGTAAGTAAACAATGGAAAGTCTATGAAAATCAGTCAATCTGATGCTGTGAATTGACTGATATTTATTATCAGATGAAAGTTACTTGGGTTGTAATGATCAATTGAATGTTCTATATTCATCGGGCTCACAATAAAATCACCAATCCATACTGTGAATACTACTTAAGTCTCATATACAGTGATATTGTCAAAACAAGCAAACTTCTGTACAAGTTTCACATAGGCAATCAATTAGCATACTACAGGTCAAAATCGACTTTGAATCTGACTCAAACAAACCATATGCACCTGCTAATTGATACTTGCAAACTAATACTATAAAACGAACACTTCATCACCTCCCCTATTATTGTTGTCTCAGATATCTCATTCGGATCTTGATCTCACCACGTGACCATGTCAACACAGATCTGCCACCTCACACCATTTCACCAAATCCCCACAGAACCACAAAGCCATAAGCTTCTTGTTTTGAAACACATCACTGACAATTATAAGGCTATAGATCGGTTGCAATTGAACTGTCGCTAGTAACAGTTGTATGACTTTCAAATCTGCTATTTTGGACTCTTGATCTTTATACGTACAAACAGTCCGCTACCATTTAGCAGTACTCGGGTTTTTTACGCATCCATCATAATGTCAAAGCCAATTGCACTGGGTGCCAAGGTAAAGTCAGTATTATCCGGTGATACACTGGTATTAATCCCTCCTACTGGGCCTGTTACTAAGGATACTAAGGAGAGAACTCTTTCTCTGGCGTATGTTTCGGCCCCTCGTCTAGCCAGCAGTGAAGCCTATGGGTTTGAAGCGAGAGAGTCATTGAGAGCATTGTTGGTGGGTAAGACTATCCAATTCAAGGTACTATATGAGATAAATGGTAGAGAATACGGTGATGTTAGTGCCCCAGTTTTCAAGTCTCTGATTGAGAAAGTTGTGAGTGAAGGCGGCGCGCGGGTCAGAGATGACTCGGCAAACAAACCTAAATATGAGGAATATGGAGTGGGTCTAGAAGAAGCGCAAGAAAAGGCTTCTAAGGCTCAATTGGGCTTACATTCCCCCTCTGCTGCAGCAGTTACAGTAGAATCTTCTGTGCCAGCTGGGATCATTGGCAACTCCCAACTGTACGATGCAATTGTCGAGAGAGTAACTTCTGGAGACCGCCTTCAGATTCGAGCAATTTTGGATAAAAAGAAGCATTGTCATTACGTGGGACCTGTCTTATTAGCTGGAATTCGTGCCCCTAGATCCTCAAGTCCTGACAGTCCGGGAGAACCACTTGGCGACGCTTCAAAGGTATTTGTCGAATCAAGACTGCTACAACGATCTGTCAAGGTTAAGTTTATACAGCAATCGTCGACTGGAATTCCAATCGCAATTGTCACGCATCCAGCTGGCAACATTGCCGAACTGACGCTAGAAAATGGATTGGCTTCCGTAGCAGATTGGCAGAGCCAGTTTATCGGCTCTCAAGGAATGGGAATCTTACGGGCTGCTGAGAAGAAGGCCAAAGATTCTAACGCTGGCCAGTGGAAGAATACTGCATCGGCTGATAAGAGTTCCAGCGGCTCTAGCAAAACTTTTGACGCAACAATTGCCAAAGTGGTGTCGCCGGATACCTACGTAGTGAGACTATCTCCTTCAGACGAAGAGCGCACTGTCCAGTTAGCGTCAGTCCGTGCTCCTAGAAAGAACGATTCTGCACAGGCCCCTTATGTCGCAGCCGCCAAGGAATTTGCCCGAGCAAAGTTCATTGGCAAAAAGGCAATCGTCACAGTGGAATCAGTCCGACCAAAGAGTGATCAGTTTGAGGAAAGACAGATTGTTTCAATCTCTATTCAGGACAAAAACATTGCTAGTGCCATTATTGAGGCCGGTTTTGCCACAGTCATTCGTCACCGCAAGGATGATACCGATAGGTCACCGATATGGGACGAGCTTCTAGAGAAGGAAACTCTTGCAATTAGCAACTCCAAGGGAATCCATTCTAAGAAAGCACCTCCAATTGACAGGATTGTTGATGCATCTGAATCTGTAACAAAGGCCCGTGGGTTTTTATCCTCTCTCGAACGACAAAATAAGATTCCTGCGGTGGTTGAGCACCTGTCATCTGGTGGTAGACTCAGACTGAATGTTCCTAGAGAAAATTGTATTCTCACTTTAGTTCTTTCCGGGGTCAAGGTGCCAAGGTCGAGCGAGCCATATGGACAGGATGCCCTCAGTTTTGTGTCCAAGCGAGTGCTACAACGAGATGTTCAGTTTAACGTGATATCAGTTGATAAGACTGGGGCTTTTATTGGTCATGTCTTCCTTCCGGGGAAAAGCTCTCCATTATCTTTGGCTTTAGTAACTGAGGGCCTAGCCGAGCTTCACGAATATTCTGCAGAGCAATCAGGATTCTATAATGCTCTGGTAGAGGCAGAGAAGGCGGCAATTGATTCTAGAAAGGGCGTTTGGGAAAATTACACTCCTACTGAGGAAGAAGAGCCAAAAGAGCAACAGTCCCAGTCATCTTTGAATAACTCAGGTACAAGAGATGATAAATCCAGTCAGAGCTCACCATCGAAGAAATATATTGACGTAACTATCACAGATATATCTCCTGATGGACAGATATCATACCGCGAAGCCTCCACCGAGTCAGAATTTGCCAAATTAACGACTGACTTAACATCTTTCAATAATTCGTCTGCAAACTCTAGCTTATTTGCATTCAAGTCTGCGATCAAGCGAGGGAGCTTAGTGGCATTGAAATTAAATGGCTCATTTTACCGAGGCAAGGTCCAGTCTTTTGACAAGCCTGATAAGTATACTGTCCATATTTTGGACACTGGAAAAGTTCTTACTGTATCGCAAAAGGTGCTGCGCCCACTTCCCTCTCAATTCTCTACCTTAGGAGCATTGGCTAAATCCGCAGACCTTACTTTCATCCAGTACCCCCCTTCTGCATATTTGGAAGATTATGTTGTGTTTGTTGAGGGTTTGCTTAAAAACAAGCGAGTCGTGGCTAATATTGACTCCCCTCCTTCGGCTCCAATACCTTCGGTGACCGTCTACACCGCCAATTCCACTGGATCGAATGATTCTGTTAACAGCACTTTGGTGCATGAGGGGTACGTATTTGTGAAGACTTCATTGACCGCTTGGGAGCGTACGGACAGCCTAAAATCTTATCTAGAATTACTGAAGGAGTTGGAACAGGAGGCAAAGAGTGATCACATTGGGGTATGGGAGTACGGAGATCCTAGATCTATTGATGACTAGGACTGGAAACAATGGATGGGTATAGCACCTCGAAACAGTACGGTATATCAGGCTCAAAAAAGATATAAAGTGTAATTGCAATCCTGCAAAATTCTAACACTCATGTGGTCCTCCGACCTTATAAACTTAAAAGAAACGATAGCTAGGGACAATTGGTTAACGAGATTATAAAAGATAGCTTCATTTTAATCAATTCTTCAATTAACCAATCCAATTGTTAAATTTCTATTCATTAACCGACCTTATTGAAGATTCTTTATCCATTTCATTAAGCATTTAGCAGTCTCATTCATCACTCATATCCAACCCTGTGCGAGATGACAGTCATCCTCAGTTGAGAACCTCCATTCTTTTCTTTAACTTGAGTCTCCATAAAACTTTTTGAAAATAAAGTGAAGCGTCAGGTTTGTGTTCAGCTTCACCATATCATCAAACAGAAAGATATACTGCCGATTATTATACTGTTGACCTAATAAGTCATCAAGTGTGAGCTCAACACTAGCCCCAGGAATGGTGATTGATCCATTTGCCGCCTCAATGTTAAACACACCAACCTGATCAGATGAGAAGGTAAAGGTCACTTGACTCAGTTGACGCTCGTTGAAGCCCTGTAATTCCATTAAGACTCCACGCTCATGCAAATTAGATGCCGAGTACTTGTATGATCCGAACTTTGGTACTCTCCCGCTCTTCTGGAGATCACGCATATGGAAATACTGCTTAGTGAACGGAATAATCAGCCCTCTCTTTTTGCTCTTGCGAGTTTGTAGGGTTGACATTGCCTGTTCAATGTAATCGTTATAGGTCTTAAGCTGAGTCTGCAGATAAGTCTCCTTCTCCGATAATGAGGTCAGGGTTTGCTGGATGCCTTCCATCTCCTTTTCCCTTGACATGCGTTTGTTGCGTTTCATTTTGATATCAAGGGCAATTGAGTTGAGCAACTCCTGGTAACTATCATCCCTCGAAATTTTGCCGAATGTTTCTAATTCCAACACTTTCTCTAGAGCTAACAGCTTCAGTTCCCGATAACTGATTCGTGACAAATCCCCTAAGGCAGTCGCAGAGGAATATGCTAGAGTCTTCTTTTTGCTCTTGTCCAAATGTTCTTCTTTCAGAATAGCCTTGTATTTTTCTTCGTTCTCAGGAGATACAGGAGACACAAGTACATCCATCAAGCTGGCCCCGGATTGAACCCTAAGAACATACAAGAGACATCGCTTAGCAGCTACCATTAGAGAATTAACCTCAGCATCGGGGTCTTCCACTCTACAGAAGCTGGGATTCAAATCAAGTTTTATCTCTGTAAACTTGGCCACATTTAGAATTTCGCTAGCATCTCTAGGAAGGTCTCCAAGATCATTCACTACAGACCTTAACGAGTCATCTTGATTGGTAGCAATCACATCAAGGTTTTGCTTCATCAGTGAGTGTAGAGCAAAGATGTCTGCGGTTTTGATATACAACGTGGGACGCCTGTGTGAAGTAATGTCGTCAAAGGCATTTAGTCCAAACTCTTGTTCCAAATCGGTTACGTTAGTCACTAGATCGTAAATATGCTTCATTCGACCAAAGCTAGACTTAACATAGTCATTGAGAGGCTGTAGGTAAACATTCTCTTTTGAGAATGGTCTCAAAGAAGCCACCTGAGATAGAACTCGGGTCACCTCACCAAGATTCTTGCTCTGTTGGGGCCCAAGTGCGTTCTTGACTATCCCATAGTTATCTGCAGCTATAATTGCAGGGTTGAGGTAGTTTGAAAATAATACCACTCCTATCAGTGCTTTGATCCTGTCTTCTGATTCGGTAGCTCCAAATTGCTGAGTAGCCAGTGTTGCCATTTCTTTAGCAAGGAATCGGATATAATAAGGCAATGACTCTACGTTAGCTTCAATCACATTCAGGAACTCTGTCGTGGTCTCTCTGAGTTTCTGAAGGTTCGCAATGAACGTTGACCTGGTTTCAGGGTCCTGAATTGCGACATCCACCGGCACATTTGGGTCACGCTGACTGAGGCGGCCAGTTCGCAATTCCTCAGTATTAATTGATGTTCGATAAATAGCAAGTGGATCACTCTCCAGGTCCAAATCTGGCTGTTCTACGAGACTGGTAAGAAGGGGTCGTAAAAGATCCTTAAGGAAGACACGAGACTTTGAGTTTCTGTTCATCCCGTGAATGAGTCTCCACCATATGAAATCTGATCTGATAAATGTCCTTGTGCTATCACTACAGAGTATGTCTTCCTTGATACTACGAGAAATCAGCTGTAGCAAGAAAAATTCCTCTCGAGGTTTCTGTGCATACCCATATAGCATAGTGATGAGTCCTTCTACGTCCTTTATCTCCTTATCTGACACGACATTTTGACTTAAACTGTGTAACAGATTCGAAAGATACACCGGCTGGGTTTGGATGATGTATAGCAGACCTTGATAGAGCTCCAAGCGCCGACGGGATGACTTGTTTAACGCCTTTAGATCGAATGCGCTTTCTTTACTGCCAGAGTCCTCACCTAAGTCCCCGCGAATACCTTTGTTTCGATGCTTGACCAATTCATCAATGGTGATCTTGTTTTTCAACAACAGAGCAATTTTCACTTCCAGCTGAGTGATGAATTGTTCTAACTGCTCATTGTTCCTCACTTCATCAATAACTTTCTTTCTCTGCTGCTCAAGCTCCATCTCTTGCTCAAAATCCAGATCACTATCGTTAAGTAAATGGACAAAGCTCTTTACTGTGGATATCGGGGGGTTGGGCTGAGAGATTAGTGATCTGTAAGCGTCTCCTTGCTTCTTGGCCCGTACGAAGCTCTGGATCTTAATGACACTCTCTAGATT
The DNA here is from genome assembly GCA_003705795.3 of Blastobotrys americanus. NCBI lineage: Eukaryota > Fungi > Ascomycota > Dipodascomycetes > Dipodascales > Trichomonascaceae > Blastobotrys > Blastobotrys americanus. The sequence continues at coordinate 114,683 of PPJN03000010.1, read as the reverse complement.
CTGACGGAAGTGCTGCATGCGATCATTAAAGCTCTTGCGAATAAGAAATCCCTTAGCGATACATTGAAGCTCCACAATCTCGTCCGTCGCATCGTCAAGCTCGTCTCGTAGCATATCATAATCGAATCGCACTAGGATCCCTCTGAACATAGACTGAAGTCGGATCACTGAAGGAGAGACTATATCTAATCGGTCAAGGAAGGATCGGATATCATTTCGAACGATACCAGCACGGAAAACAGACTGTATCTCCAGTATATCATTTTCGTGAGACCTGAGGATTGTCTTTACGTCAGAAGAACCACACCTGATGAGGTGGCCACGAGCAATTGATTGAAGCTCGATAATGTCACTCTGATAGATAGCAAGCTGAGATTTCAAATCGTTATACCCCAATCTGACAATATGACCACGAGCAAGTGACTGTACATTTGTCATATCAGAGGTGTTTTCTCGAATATCATCCATGATAATTCCGAGTGGTATTCGAAGGTTTCGGGACCTGATTTTGGCCTGGAGCTGGATGATTTTGTCCTCTTGAGAGCGAAGATAAGTGAGAATGCTTGTCACTTCTTTACGAATACATCCCCCTCGTGAAATGGATTGCAATTCAATGAAGGAGTCTAAAGACCCACTAACTCCGTTTAGAACAGCAGAGAACTGGCTTCTAACCGGCGCAGCTCGAGCGAGGCTCTGAAAGGAAATAACGCTTTCGATCTCGGAATTCAAAACTTGTTTCAGGCCCCTTTCCTTTTCACGGAACAGGTATCCTCGAATTGCAGATTGAAGGTCTACCCACTCTCCAGAGAAGTGGGATTGGAAATCATTGTTCATTTTCGCATACCCCGACCTGATTTGAGCTCCGCGAATAACTGACTGCAATTGAGTGATATCAGAACCAGAAAGATACCACAGAACATCCAGACTATCACCGATATCTTGACGGACACGATTGCCTTTAATCACAGCCTGTAATTGTTGAATGTCCGAAGCAGATTCTAGAAGATACTTGTCAGAATGATAAGAAAGTCTAGTGAGATTCCCTCTGCACGCAGACTGTAAACTGATCAACTCAGGCTCCCATTCCAACAGTTCCATTGCCATCTTCTCTTCAGGAGGGGGGGATTCAGGCTGAGGAGGAGCAAAATGCTGATTCATTCCTTTGAAATTTGGCATTTTGATTCCATTAGCGTCAAGACCCCGCTGAGTGTTTAAGATCTCATCCTCGGTAAATTCCAGCTTTCCAACCAGATCTCCAATGGGGGGTGCCAAGTCGTTGCTAGAGAGAATAAATCCAAGCGCGTGAACACAATAAATGACTTTAGGAATGTTCTTCTTGTCATAGAGATCGGTTAACTCAAAGGTGAAAAGCTCAGGGACGCCAATTTCCTCAACGAATCGGAAGAAATAATTGATATTTTCGGAATGTCTGAATTGAAGTCGTGGAGACTCGAAAATTCTCTTGACTAGATGAGGGGCGAACACCTTGGTTAATTTTGCTAAGATGACTCCATCTCTCAATGACTCTTCAAGTTTGACAACTTCAGGAATCTCTTCGCCAATACACGCCTCAATCCACCTTTTTAATACAGTTAGTACTCATAATCAATCAGAATGGTTATCGCCTAATATACCTTCTATTTATCTCATCAAAACTTGGTCTAAACTTACTCTTTTGCCTCTCCAATATGACAAAGATACTCGTACGCTTGAATTGACTTGCGTTGCTTGTCCATCCAGTTCTTGGATGCAACATTGTTAGTATTATCGGATCTCTGTAGTTTGACTCGTCCCAGAAGTCCTGCGACATCCTCAGTGGTATCGGATACTCCAGAGATATAAAGAGATCCGGAGTTTGCTTGTCTTGGCGATGATGTCACTTCTCTTGACAGATGTTGGAAATGAGCAGTGCTACTGCTTCGCATCAAAGAAATATCAGTGGCAGAAGTTGTAAACTCGTGCCTGACAGGTGACGGAGATCTGCTCAGTAATGGCGACCCCATTGCGGAGTGTTGAAGTACAGGACTAGACTGTACGTTCATTCGAGCCGGAGATCGACTCTGTAATGGTTCTGAATTATATGCATCTAACAGTTTGGACTTTTTATTCTCCAGTGAAGGCGACCCTTTCGATAGGTAACTTTTGTCATGAGGAGACGCACCTTTCTCACGAGGAGATGATTTGAGCACATCTGATCTGGAGGGAGAGAAGCCTCTGTCAGAGCCTCTCAATCTTGCTGGGGTAGAATAATCCATATTCTTCTGACTTGGGGATTTAGAGATATCCAAAGAGCAATCCAAATTAAATGATGACCTAGTGATTTCCCTCCAAAGTGTTTATAGCTGCGTTAGGGTTGGACACAACTACTCACTCTCAGTTCCTCAGACTATATAAAGCAAACTCCCGGAATTTTAAGATGAATTTGTACCAAAATCTATGCCCAAATCAATCAAATCAGTGTCTACTGCAAACCTTTGGAATGTATTTTCTCCACCGTAGTTAAGCGTTTTGCAGTGTTTCCATGTCTCATTGCGATGTAAACAAACGGGTGACGCGCTACGCCGTACACACGCGAGCGGCTGACGCGACGACGATGTCACTATATACGGCTGACGCCAACAAGCGTGGGTTTGGGCGACAGCCGAGCACTTGTTGGAAGCAGTAAAACTGCAGCGCGTGAATACAACACGAGCTGGAAGAGCTAGCGAGAGACAAGAGCTAGGAAGATAGCTCGTGTGGTGGTCCTTCAGTGAGGTTATTGGTTAGAGCTAAGCAGCATCGAATGATGCCCTAAAAATCTCAAGTGTATAACATTTTGAACTACGTTGATTCGATCATACACGCCCTCATACATACTATTGTCAGGTAGGTTGAAAGCGATATGGATAACGAAAATCTACACACCAAAGTTCAGTTATCAGTAGAGGACGTGAGATACTTGAAACATGAGCTGACAAAATCGGCCGATGATAAGATCTCATTACATCTTCCTCAACAACAGGGAGATGGGGTCGAAGATCCTTTACGAAGTCGAGTGAAAGAGCTTGTTGACGAGTTTGTACGAGAATCATTTGAACTTGTAAGGTACAGTCTCATAGTGAATGGCGCGGATATGGCTGAGTCTAAGTCATTGGCTCAAGTTGTGGATAGTGAAAGTGAAGAGATCGAACCATTCGATAGTGAGTTGAATCATCGGCTGCGGGATTTATATGCACAAGTAGATGAACGGACGCTGGAGGTTAGTGAACTTCGACGAACTGTTCCTCAAGAAGCACGAGAAGAGTATGAGAAACTTCTGAACCACAGCAAGTCAGAGCTAGATGAGAAGATTGAACTGATAGAGTCTCAGATTTCAAAGGAAGTCTCAAAGGAGGATGATAATGATATGACTATTGCCCTATCCGATAATGCCCTTCATCGAGTCGAAGCAGATTACGAAGAGGCACTACTGATGCTACAGAAGATGAGCAAACATGTTCCAGAAACAGTTACAAAGCTTAATACAATGCAGGCTCTATTAGATCACCTTAACAGGATTAATCATCCTCATCCTGGTGAAGAGTCTTCTTAATGGTGTCATAGGATACGATCTATGACATTACCCCTTTCTTTTTATTTTACGATTACGAACTTGTTATGAACAATTGACCAATTATTAAAGTCGTTGCTATGTTCAAGTGAGCCTTCACGCTTACGACATGATATGCTTAATGTATCTTGATGACGGCCATCTACGTCACTAGCATTACTATTTCATATAGAAAACTAATCCTCCTTAATGCCACCAGTACCAGCAGTCTCGGCAGCAGAAATAGACTTCTTGTCAGTCTGAGCGCCTCCAGCAGGAGCTCCAAACATGGAAGCTGCCTTAAATGGACGCTTCAAATCTCCAGACGCAGGCTTACCAAAAAGGTGAATCTGGACAATATTCTGTTCTAGAGCACTCTTCATAGGCATAATCGACTGCATCAATAAAGGTTGAGTGTACTTCATGTACAGGTGCATGAATGCCATCATGGCGACACCGGTGAACATGCCCTTGATGGCAGTGTTAACTTGTTGAAGGTCGTATTCCTTAACAGTAGTGGTAATCATCTTAGACTCAGTGGTTCCAGACATTGGGCTACTAGGTTCAACATATTTCAGGGTGGTCAGGTCATTCTTTTTATTAACCTTTGCCCGAGTGTAAAGGTATAAGCCAACAATCAAAATGTTCGATACCACGTAGGCAACACGAACTCCCATCAGCACGTTGGGGTCCTCAAAAGGAATCTTTTTTGACACCTGCATCATGATAAGCATGATCGCAAGGTTAGAAACAGCTGGATTCACCATTTTGGAAATGTGATTTCGAATTCTTCCTACTCAAATACCGATTTCTATCCACCGTTTCGTCTGGGCAAAAATGTCGGGGCAGCTTTTTCACTCCTTTACCTTGGTGTCCTTTTTCAAGATATGGCGCGGCGCACTTATGCACTATTGGATCACAACAATTCAGAGGCAAAACACCACAGGGTGGCGACTGAAGGGGTGTGATAGGAATTGATAGCTAAATTGCTCAGATTGATGATTGAATTCTACAAATTGGACTGAATTTGACCTATATACTTCGATGATCTGGCCAATGCTTTCATCAAATAAGTTTATATGCCAACATAGTAGTTGATGATCAAGTGGCAATATGGGGGGCGATGAGTCTATGATAATGAGGAACCTAATGGAGTGCCTATGAGGATAGGAAGCCTACAGAGCCTACGATCTTGTTGATGGGTTCTAGCGTCATATGATCTATCACTAATTCACACAATTGTACCCAGTGAACAGTAGTCATTATGGCTTATTACGCCTCCTATTTGCGCCCGCTCAGTGCGGCTTGTTGCTGGAAGGTTCTGGCGGAGAATAGAAAAAAATCGAAAACCCAAAAATGAATGTTCAGTGGTGAAGGACCAAAAGAACTCGGAAAAAATTGAAAAATAAGCCAGCCGAAGAGACGGCAAAAAAAAAAAAAAATCTTTTGATATACAATACAAATATCTCTTAAAATCCACACTGTTTGGAAAATTTGATTCTTAACATCTTTAAGCTACTTTAATATAACGTTGGAGCTTTTAAAGAAACAAAGGAGACATAAAGTATGAGCATTCCCTTCGGAATTGATTTTGGAAACTATTCCTCTGTGTTAGGAGTAGCCCGTAACCGAGGAATTGATGTTGTGGTAAACGAGGTATCGAACCGAGCAACACCTTCGCTAGTAGGATTTGGGCCAAAGAGCAGATATCTTGGAGAGACTGCACGATCAAATGAAATTTCGAACCTGAAAAATACTGTAGGATCGCTTAAGCGATTGTTGGGTCGAACTGAAAATGATAAGGCAGTTGAAGAAGAGTTACCATATCTGACTTGTCAGCTTAGTAGCACTGAGACTAAGGAAGTTGCAGCTAAGGTTCGATTCCAGGGCCAGGAGCGATCATTTTCGTCTATTCAACTGGCAGCTATGTACTTCGGAAAACTCCGTCAAACCGTTCAGAATGACAATAAGGGAGCCACAGTTTCTGATGTAGTACTGGCTGTACCAGTGTGGTACTCAGAGTCTCAGCGACGAGCTGCTGCTGATGCAGCGATTATCGCTGGATTGAACCCTGTTAGAATCGTCAACGATGTTACTGCTGCTGCAGTGGGCTACGGAGTGTTCAAGAATGACGCTCCTGAAGAAGGTGCTCGTCATGTAGCCATTGTCGACGTGGGCCACTCTTCATATACGGTACTTATTGGTGCGTTTAGAAAAGGAGAGCTGAAGGTTCTATCAACGGCATCGGATGCGTCGTTTGGTGGCCGTATTCTCGACAAGGCCATTGCTGACTACTTTGCCGAGGAATTCAAGTCTAAGTACAAGATTGACATCACAACCAACCCTAAGGCATACTCTCGAGTACTCACCCAGGCCGAGAAGCTAAAGAAGATTTTGTCTGCAAACTCCTATGCTCCATTCAATGTTGAGTCTGTCATGAATGACGTTGATGTCTCTTCGGGTCTCAAGAGAGAGGTTTTGGAGGAATTCCTGGCTCCCCATGTTAGCAAGTTGAACGGTCCCGTAGAACGGGCTCTTGCTGAGGCTGGGCTTAAGAAGGATGACCTTGATACCATTGAGGTTATTGGAGGTACCTCTCGAGTTCCTTTGATCAAGGAGAAATTGGCTGAAGTATTTGGTAAGCCATTGTCTTTCACTCTTAACCAGGATGAAGCCGTCGCCCGAGGTGCTGCCTTTATCTGTGCTGTTCACTCTCCTACCGTCCGTGTGCGACCATTCAAGTTTGAGGACATCAACCGCGTTAGTGTCACTTACTTTTGGGATCCCGTCGAGGGTGAGGATATGAGTGAAATTGAAGTTTTCACTGCTGGTGGTTCTTACCCCTCCACCAAGGTGATCACTCTTTTCAGATCCGAGGACTTTGATCTCCAGGCTAGATACACCAACCCTAAGGAGCTACCCGCTGGAACAACCCCATGGATTGGAAAGTGGACTATCAAAGGAGTCCGTCCTAACCAAACTACTGGAGAGCCTGTTGCTGTCAAATGCAAGCTTCGACAGGATCCCTCTGGGTTCTACACTGTCGAATCAGCTTACACTGCTGAGGAAGTGGAGGTTGAGGAGCCAATTGAGGGCGCTGAGGTCAAGGAGGGTGAAGAGCCCCCTACCAAGAAGGTCAAGAAGTGGGTCAAGCGAGATAACCTACACATTGTGCATTCTCTTCCCGGTCTGGATGAACCACACCGTGAGAAGCTAGTAGAGTCTGAGGCCCAAATGATGTCTGATGATAAGCTTGTCGCTGACACCGAGGACCGTAAGAACGCTCTTGAGGAGTACATTTATGAAGTCCGAGGTAAGATTGATGACCAATGGGCTGACTTTGCTTCTGATGACGAGAAGTCCAGGATTAGAAAACTCACTGAGGACGCCGAGGAATGGCTTTACGGAGATGGTGAGGAAGCTACTAAGGCTCAATACATTGCCAAGTATGAGGAGATTGCTTCATTGGCTAACCTTGCACGAGGTCGATATCAGTCTAAGATTGAGGAGGAGAAGCAAGCAAAGTTAGCTGCTCAGGAAGCTGAACGATCACGAAAGATGGCTGAGAAGCTAGCTGCAGAGAAGGCTCAACGAGAGAAGGAGGAGGCAGCTAAGGCCGCTGAAGCTGCCGAAGCAGCAGCTGTTGCTGATGAAGTTGATGCTGACGCTAAGATGGGTGGAGTAGAGTAATATGGCATCTTTCCTTTTATTAATCAAGACCTAGGCTAGTATTTGGGTGGCTTTTTTTCGCGCTCGCTTAAAGACTACTTTGTACTTGGTAGATAGTAGTACCTATGGATTGGTAGCGTAAATATGTTAATAGACTGGATTAGACAAGTTAAAAGAATAGATTCTGTTTTGTAAGGCGTTATATCGATTTTTTAAGATGGATCAACGTAGTTGACCTACCGAATGTATGTGGCGTCAATTTGCTGAAGGGTCGAACCTAGAGATAACTTCACCTTGTTGCGGTATGTCACCATGTTCTGTCGCTGAAGTGGATTGTGTTCGAAATAGACAGTATGTAGATTCGGTAGCTTGCCTAATTCCTTTTCCACGTTTGAGAAACTAGAAATTTTATTGCCAGAAGCCCACAACTCCTCTAATGCGTTCAAATGACTTAGATTCGACAGCTCTGAAACCTTATTGGAAGAGATATCAATAGTGTTGAGCTTGAGGTTATTATCCAACCCCTCGAGAACCTCAATGCCATTGTGAGAGATATAAAGCTCTTCAAGGCTCTCAAGCCCTTCAAGGCCCTCCAACTTGGTAATACGATTGGATTGAATGGAAAGAATCTTGAGCTTTTTGAGCTTACCTAGGTTCTGAAGTTTGGTAATCTTGTTCTTCCCCAACCAAAGCTGTTCCAGGTTGGTTAGAGAGTCCAATCCTTGGATATCTCGGATTCTGTTTGCTCCCAGCTCTAATGATTTCAGATTTTTCAGAGAATCCAAGTTTTGAATCCGGGATATCTGATTCTGTACGTAATACAAGCTGGTCAACCCAGTTAGATGATCGATATGCTTAATGTGTTTGAGGTTGTTAAAACTTAGATCCAGCATCGTCATATTAGGACCGAATTTATCCAAATGATGGCCCAAATGAGATATTCGATTGTCATACAAATCCAATTCTTCTAAATCATCCACCAGGTCTTCCAACCCAGTCAATGATGTGATCAAATTCTGTCGAAACGAGGCGATTTTAAGATCTTTCAGTCTGCTCAACCCCATATCAGCTAATGACCTGATTTTAAGATGGCTAACATCCAGTTCAATCGTATCATCAGGAATATCATTGAGCAAGTCCGCATCATGATCAATTAAATGCCCTTCTACTTCGTCGCTAATTGGAATGATCTGCTGTCCTGTCGCAGTGTCCAAAGTATTTGGAACATTTGAAACCTGGGTGAGAGGCATTACTGGAGTCTCATCTTGAGATCCCTCGTCAGATCTAACCTCATCTTCATCACTACTACCCACAACGATCTTATCAGTAGTCATCTTATTCTTATTCAACTGGTCAACCCAATAGCTCTGTTATCAGTTCGAGGCCAGGCGTTCGTGAGCTAACAGTATGATTTGGATATCGTATCCACACGACAGATACTGGTCAAGTAAACTCAATATGACAGCTCCTCATAGAAGTCCGGGCATTTCTGTTGATTCATTGCTGAGGGTTCTTTTATAAGTACTGTCGTCGTTTGCCATCTCTATGCGGCTGCAGTTACAGGGGCGACTCCAAACGACACATTCAAACCAGGTAGTAACCTTAGTAATGAAAAGTAAGGTAGTAGAAGGATGTAGAGTAGACAGTATAGTGTTAGTAATGAACTTGAGTGGAGGATATGAGACTAAAGCAATTGAGCTGAGGAGTTAAATATTTTCCGTTACAACGTAGGTATGATGTATAGATTGTAGGACAACGGGCTACAACACCTCTCTCTCGTACTACAGACAAACTATCTACAAGGCTTGAAGAAGCAATCGAAACTGATTAGGCCATTGTGCAAAACAAATATTAATGAGCTAGAGTTAGTAGTTGTAACACTGGAAAGTCACCATCTTAGTTGAGCTAGCAGTCTCACATTTCTCCACAGTCTCGAACCTCCACTGCCTCAAACTACCTGTGGTTCCCTTCTACTTACCCTCTGGTTGAGCTAGAATATATTCAACAGCGTCAGCAATAGACTTAATTTCATCGGATTCCTTGTCGGGGATCTCAATTCCAAACTCTTCCTCAACCGCCACAATAACTTCTACCACATCCAAAGAGTCCAGTCCCAGATCGGAGGCAAAGCTAGAAGTAGGTCCAACCTTTGAAGCATCACCGACCTTGTCAAAAGCCTTAAATACATCAATAATTCGCTTCTCAACCTCCTTTCGCTCCAAACCGCTTGAACTGTTAGAGTACATTCGTACAAAGTTCATGCCTGGTCTGTGGGTCATGACCTGACGAGAGCATAACGCCACAGCAGGACGAGCCACGCTAGGTCGTGCTACTGCTCGCATAGCACCAGTGGATTGCAACAGACGGGGAATTTGTCTCAACATGGCTAACTTGTACAATCTTTGCCGGTTTGTAAGGTAGATTCAGATCCTCAATACTGTGTTTTAATATCGTCGTCCGGTGTGGAAAATGTTGCTTAAAAAACGCTCCAATCAAAGTAGCCCGGGTCATACACGGCTGACATCAAGTCTTTGCAGTGGTAGCGGAGAAGGACAACCGAAGTACTGTGAAATGGCACTGAAAGATTTGTGGAGACGGACAAGACAAGACTATGAAGATGGATACAAACATACAATAATATACTACATGATATCTATTCAGTGAAGCCCCGCTTCTTCATAATTAAAATTTGTACTCTGGATCATATGCTGCTAGGTGAGTACTTGGACCAATGTTATCATTACCGTCGTTTCCATTTGTAACCCCGTTCACTCCACTCAATTGGCCATTACGACGGCCACTGCCATTGGTTGGTGATGGACTAGTGCTTGTCGTACTAGAAACGCTGTAGGTATCAAATATGGGGGTATGGGCTCCAAGTCGGTTAGACTTGGGTGAGCTAGCCATAGATCCTGAAGATCTTGAAGTTTTCATACTTGGTGGAGAAGACTTCATGTTGGGTGACGCCGTATTCATGCTTGGAGACCCGGCGGCTTTGGCTTCAATCACTGATCCTCTTGACCCTAAAAAGCTCGCTCGGCGACCACTACTAGATCGAATTGATTCGGAACCAGATTTCAGTGCGTCGTTACCCAAGCTCTCGTTTATCGAAGCTTGTCCGTTAGAAGTCAATGCACTCGATAGGGTCCCCATTGTGGTTACACTATTACTAGATTTGAGACCATGTCCATATGCTTGACGAGAACTTGCTTGACTGGGACCTCTGGTAAGATCTGCAGCACTAGAGTAGGGTGAATTGAGAATCGCATTCTTCACATTCTCATTTGAGCCCAAGCTGTTAATAATAGCAAGTTCTTGGCTGAAGTTCCGCTCAAAGAGTTGCACAAGGGATTGGTGTAAGGGTCGTAGAGACGGAGGCACTACACGACCATGAATGGTAAGACACCGCTGGATAGTAGCTGCATGCTCCAAGAATGCAATCTCAAGAGACGTAACAATCTGACTCTGTTCAGGGTCATTTTTGAGACCATCATCATTTAAGAACGCACGGTATATCTGTACACCACCATTGACTGGAGAGTCAACCGCACCAGACAACACTAGGTCAAGCTTTGACACTGTACTTTGATCCGCCTTGCCGATTTTGAACAAGTTCTCCACTTCGGCCAGGTCTGCGGTCTTGACTTCAATCACATTCACAGCATTCTCCAGCGGTGAGAGCTTGTAAATACGAGCATCCTTTACCTCGCTTCTCTTCACAATTGTAGGGAACGACTCGTAAGTTTCATAAATGGTCTTTTCAACCCAAAGATCCAATGGAGATGTGTTTCCGGGAACCGGACGAGAGAACGAGAAGTATTTCATGTTCTTACGAGCAATGTATTCCTTCGCACCTGGTGACGAAACCCTACTTTGATTAACAACTTGTGGAGTCACGGTGGTAACATAGAGGTATTGCCCATCAGTATTAGCCTGAGATTCTTGCGACACAATTGTAGCTCCTGGGTAGATCTTGTGTAACCTCTCGTGAATACTTTCAAGTTTCTCCCAAGCGTTACCTTCGAAGATAAAATGACGATCCCGCAATGATCGAGGGAAACCAACGCCAATATAAGCGACTCTGAAATAAGAAGGCTGGATTCGCTCCACATTCTCAACCGAGTCGTATAATTTGGAAAGTACCCGAGTAGCAGAAGCCAACTTCTTGAAGTCAAAAGCAACGCTCTCATAAGCATTAATCAGTTCTTTAGTTGCGTCAATTGCTCTTTCAAACGCCTTGCCTCGCGTGAAGGATTGTATAATGTCCTCATATAGTGCCTCCTTCCTTTCAAATGCTAGCTGAGAGGGGAAAGGAGGATTCTGGCTAGCCTCAAGCTTTATATCGTACGACCACTGGTATGCAGATGCCAGAAGCTCTAGAGCAAGCCCCGTTTGAGTGTAATTCAGTTTGGTTCTGTTCCATTGCGCAATGTCACTAACATACCTAGAAAAGATCTCGACGCGATCAACATTCTTGAGGAAGTTGAGCACATTAAGGGCGTGGAAAATTCTATCGTCGTTAAATGCATCTCCAGAAGGAACATTATAGAGGTCCAGTAGCAAGTCCAGAAACTCGTCAACATCGTCCAGTAGCCTGAGGAAATATGGAAAAGCTTCATCCTCATGATCGATCCTGAACGTGGACTTTAAATTATCCACAAAACTCTGCTTCTCAAAATGCTCAGGTAAGTATGACCGCTGATGGAAAATTTCATCTAAAGCAGCCACTACCTCTCGCTGCAGGCCCGTCAAATCCTCGTTCAGAGTCCATTCACTGACAATCATCGTCTGTAAAATGTATACCGATGTTGACTGTACAGTGGGATGACGAACCAAACAAAGGTTCAGCACATCTCGCACCAAACTTGTTTCCCCGCCGAACATCTGTACCTGAAAACCGCCGAAGATATCAAGTCCAAACCGAGCCTTATCTTCGTCTACCGCGGGCCAGCCAATTGCATCCCACACGTCGCGTAACAGAACTACCGCACGACCACGTATATCGTGGGTGATTTTCCAGATTGCAGCACGCTTCTGCTCCGGAAGATGCTCAACTGCAATGGTCTCTGAACCTGCCAGCCTGAGAATGGTACTTAAGTACGTATACCACAGCTCAGAATTGAACAGCTCAGCATCATCAGGGTTGGGGATAAATCGTGCCTTCATAACTACACTCATATAACTGAGGCAACCAAGAACGGTCTCATGATGAACAGCAAGTAGAGAGACCCATGATTTAGGATAGGCAACGGAGTTCAGCATAGCACTGCAAGCTCTCAGCAGATTAAACACTAGCTCTGACAGCTGGTCGTCTGTCAATGTGGTATCCGGAACATGGTCACCAGTAAAATGGCAAATGTTTACTACCATCGCGAATACAATTCCCAGCTCGATGAGGCACTCATCAAAGATTGCGTCCTGAACCACCGAATCAATCGGACGGTTCTCAAATGGATAAGATTGCGGGAACAACGGCGAAAAGATGGTACAGGGAATATTTCGAGTCTGCTCGAAATGACTCAGTAAACCGGTATACATTTTCGCGACCAAAGGAAGAAGCTGCCTATACCTTTTAAAGGCCTCAGGTTCTTGGAATCTCAGCGGCCAAAGGATTTCAAACTGAGCAGCATACATAGAGCACATGAGTCGAATTTGCTCACGAAGAGTAACAGTGAACTCGCTATTACCACTGCCTGCTATCCACACTGGGATGGTCCATTTGATACTGTATGCTGTTAGGTGTGCCCTATATGTGCTCTGTTTATACACCCAGCCGGTAGAGATATCCTTAACCAGCATCAGTCTGTGGATATTGATTTTGTCGTCGTCAACGCGAATGGCATCCGTGGCTTCGATAAGGAATTGCGCCAGCTGATCTATGTGAAGAAATCCCCTCAAATTGAAATAAAACTTGTAAATATTCTGAACCATGGCAATCTGGAGATCGACGTAGGTATCATCTTGTTTGGAAAGATAAGGAGACATGGCTTCAGTGATTCGTTTAAGAGATTCTCGGATCGAAAGAGTGAGTGTTTCTTGTACTTCTTTTCCTCGATGAGAATCAATAGTAGCAGAAGCGGCAATGATTCTGGAAATATAGCCGCTAACTTTGAAAAGATACACCAAGGCTTGACCTTGAAGAGGCCCATCCTTAATGCACCTTTCAACCAGCGACAACAAAATATTGCTCAGGCCCCCAAGGTTGAATCTACTCGAAAGATAGTCCTCAGCTAGATAGAGGAACTCTTTGGATCTTGCAGTGACCTTTTCCAAAGTGTATACGACCCCGCGGAATGCATGAATCAGCAATTCATCATAATCACTTTTCATGAACTCTGATATTATATCAAAAAGAGAATCAAGAATATCATGGAAGAATTTCAAGAATTCGCCGCTTTCTATCAACCTAAACTTGGCAAGAGTGGTCACCAGTTCATCCACTCCGTTCTTTTCATAAACTGCTCTCCAATTGAGAATCTTATCAATGGAAATGTCGGTATTGAATCCATTTCCCACAAAATCCACCAATATATTGAGCTGAGCAACATTGGTGCCATCCCTAGAAAATGTAATGTTCCGCTTACCAAACCACACTCGATTACCATGCCATAATGGCAGAGTGCCTTGAGCAAGATACTGGCCACTTGAGTATAGGTTAAGATAAAGGACCTCATTTTTTTCAAAATTGTTGACACAAATCATCTCTCCAATCGACTCATTATTGAAGGTTGCGACTGAGTCCCATGCGGTCACAGGAGAGTCATTCGAAGCATTGCTGATCAGAGTCTTGCCACTAGAAGTGGTGATGGAGACCAGGAGATAGTCAGGAATATGGTGTTCAGCAAACTTGAGAGAGAGTTTGCCGAGGTAAATATATACATCATTCCTAAGCTCACTAAGCGAGTTGATAAATAGACTCTTTGCAAAGCCAATTGCTCTATGAGAATCTTCTTCGGCCAAATTCTCGATTCTATGCACTGAAGCAGCCTCAAACTCCTTAACTGTGCATACTACTCTTTCAGCTCTGGGGGTGAGCGCACTATTTGGTTAGTATCACTACAAAAAATAAAAACAAACAAAACAACAAGAGACGGATCCAAACCTAAATAAACTTACACTCCTCGAGTTCTTCCTCGAATAATTCTGTCTGACAGTTCTCCCCAGCCTCTGTTTTCATCCGAGGGCTCGTTAGGAGCGAAATATGACATGAACATGCGAATTGTGAAAGGGGATTCCACTGATTCTTCCATTCGGAACAATCGACTGATATCAGCAGCACCGGCTGCTACCCCTCGTCGACCATAAGATTTACGATTGCCCTTATCTTGTACTGAAGGATGCTTACTATCCGGACCCAAGAGCTGGTTAATCGGAGTGACATTTGAACCTCGCAGAGGAACTTCTTCATACAGACTGGCAACAAGATACAGATCGTCTTTGGTAATGGAGATTGGAAGGTCCCTGAACATCACAGCCGATAGACTTGTAAGGTCAGTGTTAGATTGAATATTGACCTTGAATGATTCAGACAACCGATGAGTCTTTGTTCTGAGAATGAACTCTACGGACAGATTTCTTCCATAAACCTGACCGACACATGACTTAAAATCGACCAGAATATGCTTTGGCATCTTGGCCTCCTTGACAATATCCCCCACCACAGCATGATCAGGGTAGTTTGGAGACAAAGCTAGCAGAATTTGTTCTTGAGCCAACCTGACTGGGCCATCAGCTCCAGACATTATTTGGCCGGTTGCAGGTTCTCGGACAATAATTGAACGATTGAGAAGCTTAGCAACACGAGAAAACTGCCAGACTGCTTTTTTACGAGCAATTACTCGTTCATTCTTGGTTAGAAGTCCATACATGAGCTTGCGTCGAACATCGTATAGATCTTTCATCACCTCCTGGATTGTCTGTACTAACTTGTAGTTTCCATAAAGAAAATGATGAAACAAGCAAGTGTTGTACCATTCTTTAAGTACTGCAGCAATGTCATCGACCAATGGTTCGGTGGCCATAGTTGGGACCTCATTACCCAATCTGAGAGCAGGAATGGCTGGTAAAGGATGTGCTTTAGAAGTCGAAGATCCAGTGATGACACTAGCATCAGTGATAGAGGAGTAATGAGACTCATTTCCGTTAGTGGCAGCTCCATTGGTAGTGGAAGCAGCATGAAAGTTGGGAGTAGTTTCAAAGTACTCCTTAATCGTGAACACCCAATTGGGGAAAACACCAACTCTGACATTGAGATCCAGTGGCTTGAGTGCGGAATCGTTAATCTTTTGAGTGTTAGTTCGGGGCAGAGGTTGGTTAAACGCAGCCTGAGCTCGAGCAGAAGACACAATATATCCTCTGAACCATTTCCCGGAGCTATGAGACTCAAATGCATAGATTTCGTCCCCGATGTCAATTGGAGAATCTACATTTATGACCGCCGAATCTGGTGGAGGGGCATAGCGAGCTACTGCTACTCCTCGAGCAATTTGATTTAGTGGTGACCATTCAGGGAGGTTTGCGATTTTAGCGGTCCCAACAGCAGGAGCAGGAGGGTATTGAGGAAGAGAGACATTGGGTAAGTTTGCACCTAGGTCTGAAGTAAAAGATTCCAGACTCTCCATTGTGAAGTGGCCCAGAATGATGAGAATTGGATAACCACACTAGCGTGAATTAACAATGCGTCTTGTGATTACAATGATAGTTTAGTCAACTTAAGATTAACCACCGTAAGTCCAACTCCCAAAATTAAAGGCTTTCAACAGCACGATTCAAAAGCGCCGACAACCACAATCAAGAGGTTCCAACAGCAGAATTAAAAAAAAAAAAAAAAAAAAAAAAGCTCCGATAGCACGATCGCAAGGTTCAAACAGTTCAACCAAAACGCTATCCCACCTGCGTCAAATAATAAAGTCTTTTTTTTTTCTTCCAATGGACTTTCAGCCTGTTATTACCACCAACAGTATATAACCTTTGTCCAAATCTTTCACCCAAACTGCACGCCTCTGACTGCTTTTTTCCTCTTCACTATTTTTTCTGCTCAGTGCAAGGGGGGGGGGGGGG
>PPJN03000010.1:0-98286 GCA_003705795.3 Blastobotrys americanus | reverse complement strand
CCTGTCCTGCCAATTCAATTGGCTTCTATTACATCAAATCGTGCTATACCAACCGTGTAAGCACACACCGCCGATCTCCTGTGGTGCAAGTGGCCACAAACGGGTAAGGTCAGCGTACGGATTCATAAGGGGACACAAACTATAGAGGGCCAGGGCCAGTGCAGAGGCTAAGCCTGAGCTAAGCTTGAACCTGAGCGGAGCCTGAATGTGAGCATGAACTGAATGTGAGCGTTAGATAACATCAACGAGGTGATGGAGCTAGAAAATAGACTAAGGGGTTGAATTAGACAATTGGTGGTCAGAGCTATAGCACTATACCACAAGTGATCAAGTGCAGGTTACCGTAGTGGAGATCAAACGTTGACAAGGATCCACTCAATACGAACAATAGACCAGGGAGGCGGGCCAAGCCTACAGTAGTATTGGTGGCAGCAGGAGCGTAGATCGAAGATGACCGAACAGAGAAGGTGAAGTTGTTGAGGGGTGACATGAAGCGGTGTGGAAACGGTTGCTAATTGATTTGGTTTAGACGATGATCAAGGCACCATTGTGATTTCCCGCCCGAGACCATCTTTTCACCACTGTGGATATGGAAGTTGAGGCGTCAACGTTACCGTAGAGTTAAAATAGGAATGAGGGCGGGGTGAGAGAGGGCAGTAAGGGAGGATAATACTCAACAGATTACAGATGAGCTACGATATTATGGAGCAATGGTGTTTACGGATTAATGGAGCCCATCCACGGATCAATACAGATCCAATGCTATTCATGCTCATACAATATATGTAGCGATGCCAGCTTGGGTTAGTGGTTGCACTATTTCTACGTGTTCATTGTGCTGCTACATTGTGCTGCTACATTGTGTTGCTACATTGTGTTCCTACATTGTGTTCCTACATTGTACTCTCCAACCATTGCTCCAACATTGTTCTATTACCAACGTCGTCCTGATACTCCTCACATACTGTCATTATACCTTGTACTGCTACCGATTGCTACTGTACTGCTACCGACTGCTACTGTACTGCTACTGTACTGTTACTCCTACGTTAAACGTCGGTCCCACCTGGGCGCCCGCGGTGCGCCCTATGACACGCACCGAACTATAGTGCATGCATAACCGATCACCATTGTATTGGTTAAAAACTACTGTACGCCCCAATGTGTGACTGGTATATAACGCTTTTGGCGTCGTAAGCCAGAGTACTGTTCGGGCAAGCATTCTGTCAACATTCTCCACTCTCTCTTATACTTGTAATACATGTTCATAACCAGTTCATATGGCTGCACGCTTATTCAATAAATCAGGCGGCCCAGACTCCGCTCTGTAGTGCGTTTGGTGAAACTTAAGCCACAGGTCGGAGCGTGGCGATTTGGTAGAGAAACCCCTTCGCCTCAACGTTTATACCCCATAATGGACTATTGTTCTGCATGATTGCTGTAAGCTGACGCTACCACTTTAAAGCTTGTGGT
Organism: Blastobotrys americanus; assembly: GCA_003705795.3. Lineage (NCBI taxonomy): Eukaryota > Fungi > Ascomycota > Dipodascomycetes > Dipodascales > Trichomonascaceae > Blastobotrys > Blastobotrys americanus. Next base: position 96,813 of record PPJN03000010.1, on the reverse strand, counting down.
ATTGGCTGCTTTGGGTCTTGAAATGTTGGCCCCATACGTGTTCGGCTGGTTCATATTATACTGACCAAAAAGGCTATATCAGCAGTAACCGGATTTCATTAATTCCGGGTGGTGCTATCTAAGATATATTACAGATTTCAGGGGGCACGAATACAATACTCTACACACCAGAATGGATAAGCAATCAACAGGATAAGAATGAGCAACCAGCAAGAACTGAAAGGAGCAATCAACAGGCCCTGATTGTGTTTAGTTTGAAGCTGCAGTCACAGCAAGTCAAGTGCCGAAGAAATGAAGGATGGTCAGTAGTGTTCGTGCACGTGATCTCGAGGCTAAGTGGTGCACGTGCTTCGGGGTTTCACGCTTTGAAGGTTTTTAATCCCAACAACCCTTTTAAGCCTCAGTTTAACCTTGTCCGTTTCAATTGGAGTGTGCAAAATATACTATCATTGTTGTTTACAAAATACTTTAACAATGGCTCAATCAACAAAGTTCGACCTGGTATGCCTAGGTAATCCTCTTCTAGACATCCAGACCAAGGTCACTGAGGACTACCTCAAGAAGTACAATCTCAATGCAAATGATGCTATCCTTGTAGAGGACAAACATATGCCCATTTTTGATGAAGTGCTCAAGATGGACGGTGTTATCCCCCTGGCAGGAGGTGCTGCTCAGAATGCTGCTCGTGGAGCTCAGTATGTGCTTCCTGAAAATTCCGTCATCTACTTTGGCTCGGTAGGTGAAGACAAATTCAGCGACCAATTGAGAAAGGCCAACAAGGAGGCTGGTGTTTACTCAAACTACCTTGTTCACAAAGACATTCCTACAGGCAAGTGTGCCGTACTGATTACTGGAGACAATCGTTCTCTGGCTACTGATCTCGCTGCCGCCAACCACTACAAGCTCGAGCATCTTAAAGCCCCTGAGAACTGGAAGCACGTTGAAGACGCAAAGGTGTATTACACTGGAGGGTTCCACCTCACGGTGTGCCCAGAAGCTATGAATGCCCTTGGTGAGCACGCAGCTGAGACTAACAAGATCTACATTACCAATCTTAGTGCTCCTTTCTTGCCTACTGTTTTCAAGGATCCCATGGATGCCAATGCTCCATACTGGGATTATTTGATTGGTAACGAATCCGAAGCTCTCGCTTACGCTGAGTCTCACGACCTTAAAACTGACAGCATTGAGGAGATTGCGAAGGCCATCGCTTTGCTACCTAAGAAGAATGCCAACAGACCTAGAACCGTTGTAATCACTCAAGGTGTTGATGATACGATTGTGGCCATTGGCAACCCAAAGGCTGGTACTACCGAGACCAAGAAGTACCCAGTACAAAAGATTGACCCTTCTAAGATTGCTGATACTAATGGAGCTGGTGATGCTTTTGCTGGTGGTTTCATTGGAGGTATTTTGCAAGGCAAGACCTTGGAACAATCCATTGATTTGGGACAATGGCTCGCTGCTCTTTCTCTTCAAGAGACCGGTCCAGCTTTCCCATATCCTAAGCAAACTTACAAGGCCTAATTTGCGTGCAAAAGGAAGCCTAATGATCTCTCAATCAATCCATTCAACTTTTTTAACGATAGACTCATGTCATGACTCTCAACGGTCACTAATAAACTAAATCAAAACTCATCATCGCACAGATCAACCCTGATAGTGATAGTACTGATATTTGCAGCAATGGCCATTACTAAACGTAGTTAATCAATAACGATCTGTACGAGTAATATTAACATTTACACTAACTCGTCGTGATGACGTTATCATCATTCACTTAACACACTAATTCATAACGCTTCTTTCGACGTATACATTACACAATCCAGCATGCTGCCCGTATCAAGCAAAATACCTTTTTACATGCCACTCCATACAGAGCTGTCAGCTTTTTATTTCTTGGAAGCAACTCCAACGGTTCGGCCACGTCGGGAAGTAGTTCGGGTGTGCTGACCACGAACCTTGAGTCCCCAGTAGTGTCGCAGACCACGGTGGGCTCGGATCTTCTTGAGACGCTCCAAATCCTCTCGGAGCTTGTTATCAAGCTGGTTGACCAGCAAGTGAGAGTCCTTTCCGTCAGTGAAGTCTCGCTGTCTGTTAAGGAACCACGAGGGAACCTTGTACTGGGAGGGGTTCTGGATGATGGTGACAATTCGCTCAAGTTCCTCGACCGTCAACTCACCAGCTCGCTTGTTCATGTTGACATCGGCCTTCTTGCAAACAAGGTTAGCGTATCGTCGGCCTACACCACGAATGGTGGTCAAGGCATACATGACCTTGATATTACCATCCACGTTAGTGGACAGCAAACGCAGAATATGCTGGAAATTTCCTTTCTCAGTCACCACGAGCGACATTTTGATGTTTTTTCTTTGATGTTAAACGAGGTAATGTCGTGTACACTGCTCGATATTCACTCTTCACTCGATCACAGTCGTCGACGGAGTGGGTGAGAGAGGTGAAAATTAGGTGCAGGTGAATTTCCTATTTGGGACCTTATTGCCAGAATGGGATCTGTAGTGTGACTTGGTATGTGGGTTATGCGGCTATTGATCAGGGCTTGATGGCACAGCCGCATGAATGTTCATCGAGAGCCATTGAAGTATCTCCAAGTCTTCTGGGAAGCGAGGGCGAACAAGAAGATTAAAGGAAGAAGGTAGAGCAAGAAGGAGCTGTTCGTGTTTGTGCAGTTTGTATTTCATATGCTGATGGAATACCCCTTAAGATTTGCAGTGAAATTATAGAATCCCAGTTGGATTTTCAAAACCAAAGCTGCGTATATTCTATAGCATGAAAGTAGAGGTTGCGAGAGACAAGTTCCTTTCGAACTTTGAAGTAAACGACATTTTGTCTCGAGTCAAAGAGAAGTCGCGTGCTGCACCAAATTCTGTTTCGGCAGAAAACCTGGAAACTATTGTTCTTGAAATTCAATCTTACTTTCGGGATCGACCCACTGCAAACCCAGCTGCAGTGCAGTCTAAAGAATCGATCATGGCATTTCTTCAAGCATTACGAGACGAGGGATTCGAACTAGAAAAGGCCGAGAGACTTCAATTGGTCAATTCTGCTCCTTCTAGTCAGCCTGTACTATTCAACTTAGTCGAAGACTGTGAGCAGAGATTCTCACAAGCTCAAATCGAGCGACTACTTGCATTATGTGAAGAACATTTAGGTCATGAGCCAGTACCAGAGTCTACTAGAGAAGGTTGAGCCATACCAGTCACTACTAGAAGGTTGAATCAATTATGATCCTATATGCTATTTAAACCCATACTAACCAACTAATGACGAGATTACGACGCAGTCTGTTTAATTCTTTTTCTTTTGATCTATTTCAATTCTCCTTATTCCATTCCCAGTCTCCAGGTGAGTAACCTGTGTTTTATCCACTGACAATATGTCACAACACGTCAATTATTACATTACTAGACTCAGTAGAACAGATACTTGTGTCAGTCTAACTCTTCCAAATTCCAATTCGATCAGCAAAGGTAGTGTGATCATTGTTGCTTTCGATTCATATCCAATTTTTTAACTTTCGTATATGCAATTTCTCCTTTTCGTAATAGCCTTCAACAGGCAATCATCAGCTTGTCAAATTCAAGCTCTTACTTGTCTTGCTTTCTAACTCCAGATACAATATCATCAACTCGCAGTAACAATGAAGCCGCCTCGATTGCCGTCTTAATAGATTGCAGCTTGACAGCTTCGGGTTCCCATACTCCGTAACTGTTCATATCCACCACCTTGCCTGTCTCGCCATCGATTCCAAAAGTATGCTTGCCCTCTGCATGCTTGGCTCTCAGTTCGGTCAATACCCTCACTGGGTTTCCTCCACAGTTCTGTACAAGGGTTCGAGGAATTACTTCCAAGGCGTCTGCGACCGCTCTGTAGGGCCACTGCTTGGATCCTTCGATTTTCTTTGCTCGTTCAGCTAGTTGAACAGCCACAGCCATCTCGACGGCACCACCTCCGGGAGCGAGTCGAGGTGCAAGTAGGATATTTCGAGCGACTGCCATTGCATCTTGCAAGTTTCGCTCAAGTTCTCCCAGAATATCCTTAGATGGTCCACGAAGAAGCACAGTGCATGCTCGAGGGTTCTCGCACTTTGTAAGGAAGGTGAAGTATTCGTCACCGATGAGTTCAATCTCAAATAGGCCACATTTAGTCCCAATATCAGATTGTCGGATGTCCTCTACTCTATTGACAATGGTAGCGCCAGTAGCCCGAGCGATACGATTTGTATCGGACTTTCGTACTCGTCTGAGCGCTGAGATGCCGGACTTGAGAAGATAATGCTGTGCAAGGTCGGAAACTCCCTTTTCAGTGATCACAAGATCTGGCTTATGGGAGGCGATCTCTTTACACATTGACGCAATTTGCTCTTCTTCGATCTCAAGAACTCTAGTAAAGTCCGCTTCCTTAGAAATCTCGATAGCGGTCTGAGACTCGCCCTTCTTATACTCTAGAGGACAGTCTAACAGTAAAATTCGAGGGTTTTCAATCTTTCGTTTCATCTGAGGGTGCACAACATCCTTGTTGAGCATAACTCCGTCAAGTACCTTTGAATCCTCAATCTCACCTCCAGGCACTCGCTCCACTCGGGCATAACGTTTTGTATCGATATCTGCAGCCTCTAAGGGTACGCCAGGTACTGCTGGAGTGGCCACAATCTTCACTGCTGCAATGGCAAGGTCACCAATAAGTTTGCCGAACCTCGAAGCATACTTGGTTCCAATGCTGGCATTTACAACCTGCGCAACCTCTGTCGCGTTGTCAATGTCTACAGGTCGAGATACTGACTCAACGACCTCCAAAGCATCCTTCAAAGCCTCATTAAGGGCTGAAATAACCACAACTGGATGTATCTGTCTCTCTATATATGGCCACGCTCGAGCCAGCACTTCTCCAGCAAGAATGATTACAGTAGTGGTTCCGTCACCTACTTCTTCATCTTGAGTTCTAGACAATTCAATCATAGATTTTGCAGCAGGGTGAGTCACTTCAATTTCTCGCAAAATTGCATGCCCATCATTTGTAAGCACAATTCCTCCTACAGGGTCTAATAACATTTTCAGCATTGCTTGTGGCCCTAAGCATGTCCTAACAATATCTGCAACCGCTTTGGCAGCAGCAATGTTGGACTCCTGAGCACGACGGCCTGTCTGGCGCTCGCCACCTGCATCTATCATAGTTAGTACTCATCAAATTTCAATATTTTCAATAAACGTAGAGATCAGTTGACTCAAAAGTTCCATAGCATTCGACAACTACTAGTCCTATTTCTCGAACGAATTCTAACCACTTCCTTCTCAAAACTTACTCATAACAACGACAGGAGCCTGCATCTTTATTATCTCTACCCTTCAGTCTCCTATAGTGATTTAACTCACTGTATTATCCCTTTATCTGTCCTGTTGTCGGTATAAACTTATTAAGAAAAACCACATGTCGTCTTTTTCAATTTTAGTTTAGCTGAGAAGTGGCGCGCGACGCGCGGCTGGACAGCTCCTGCGGCGCTTCGTACCATCACCAGTGAAAGATGGTTTGGAATTGAACAGGCTTGAAAATGGCAAGATAGTACTAATTAAAAGATTATAAAGTTGTGTAAGATTTTTCGTGTCTCATATAGTTGGTATGTTGATGTTAGTATTAACTAAACTTTTTTCGGGGTAGTTTTTGAGCTCAAATGGGTAAAGCTTAAGCTGATACATTCTTCTCGGCTTCAGTTTGAGCTTGTTTAGCAAGCTTCTTATCCCTAATTTCTCTTCTCCAGGTTTGGCCATGCCTCATCAAGTAAATCAAGGATAAGGGACAGATTGCAATCCATGACAAACCCATCAGAGTACAGGACCATCCAATTCCAATGCCATTGATCATTGGAGCAATGAACCCACTCGACGCTGCTCCCAACAAGCATCGAACCAGATTGTTAGCGGCAGTGGCGGTTGCAGCCTGAGATGGATACATGTCAACAAGCAGTATGTTGAGACAACTGAATCCTGCCATGATCCCGTACCCACAAACGAACAGCATTATCAATGGGCCAGCCAAGTTCGTCTGAGCTTCTAATGTCCATCCATAGGCTATGATACCAAAGATTCCAATCAACAGCATAGGGATCGCTATCTCTACCCTTGCTCTTTCGATAGGAAATTCGGTTAAATCCATTTTACGGTTTTTTACTAAGGGGAACCCAGTTTTCTTAGCATAGCGACGGTAATTCCAGTCTAAAATTTTACCTGTGGTAATGGAGGCTATAATGCCCGCAACACCTATGGGTAAAAACACCAATCCAATGAGGACCTCATTAAGCCCATATATTCGAGTAAACAATTGTGAAACTGATGCGGACACTGTATAGAAACCAGCAAACATCCATCCTATACTTAGAAGTATAATCGCGGGCCCCTTTTGAACTATGATCTTTAACGAAGAAATGGGGTTGGGGAATCTCATCTTACGCTGTCTCGCTAACTCATCTCGACGCTCATAGTTTATCTCAACTCCCTGTTGTTCAAGCTTCTTAAGTCGACGATATGTCAGCCAAGAATAACTCCATACTGGCGGAGGAATCGACCCATCTTCTACAACATTTCGGCCAGTCTCAGAAAGAAGTAGTATAACCGCGATGAACATGCATCCTGAGAATATCACCAAAAACCAGAAAATCGAGTGCCATCCCAGATATTGCCCTAGCAATCCTCCAATTATAGGCGATAACGAAGGTCCTAAGAGACCTCCAACTGATGCATATCCTATGTATGAACCTCGCTCCTCAGATGTCACCACATCTGCCACCACTCCGGTAGCTAGGGCCACAGTTCCACTGCTACCACTACTTTGTACCATTCTAAGAACAAGAAGAGCGGCATAATTGTTCTGTAAAGCTAGCCCTATGTTTGCTAGAATGTATATCACAAATGCAACAAGGTAAGCAGGTCGACGGCCAGAGGCATCTGAAAACCCCCCTACAAATGTAGGTGCAATTCCTTGAAAAATCAGATAGGTAGTAACCGTCAGGTTGATTCGAGTATTGGTGGTGTGGAAGGCATTGGCAATTGTCTGCAACGAGGGCATGTAAATATTAGCCGATAAAGGAGAGATGAACGATACTAATGACGCCATGATCACTAGAATTCGCTTATCCGCGGTGGAGAACACAGAATACTTGGGCTGTGCTTCTGCTATGGCAAGTGCAGTACCTGAATCATTGTTTATAGGTTCAGGTTCATGCTCAGGCTCGTTCTCTGATCGAGGTTTATTCTCTGATCGAGGCTCATTCTCAATCTCAGGTTCATGCTCAGGTTGTGCCCCGGGTTGAGACTCTGCAGTGAGCGAGTTGTCTGTTTCCAATTCCGACTCCAATCCAGTCTCATTCAGCCCTGAATTAGGCTTATGTTCTGACATAGTGGCGTATGTACTTCTCAGAATGAATCGGCTGTTTGCTCATCTTGTGGAATTGCATACTTTGTGGGCTTTAAGTACTCCTGCTTATGTTTAGTTTCGTCGGACATGTCGTGTATTCACCCCAAATCTCCGGTGCCTATTCCGGAGTCCGTACAGCGTTCGTAGACCCTGAATACTACAAATGCAACGCAACGATACATTCTCTCAGAATGCCTTCATCAGAAGTTTGATCCATAATTGGTACAATTGCCTATTTAAGCACTACCCAAGGTAGTAATTCAAGTGCTTCAAACAATCCAAAACAATATGGCACTAATCTTTCGCAACCTCACATCCTTCCTAATATCTTTTTTCTGCCTGCCATCCAACTATGAGCATTACTCTCTTCACTCAAAAACTAGGTTTGGGCTTTGATGTCTCGGATCGCTTTTTAGCGAGGCATTGCAGATCAACGTGAGTAACGGAGTCCGACGGAGTTAGCAATTTTGTAGGGCCTTAATCCGATAAGACTTCACCAAACGAGGGCGGACATAGAGGATTGTAACGAAGAAAATCCGGTTCGGCGTTGGTCGACAATATTCAGCCAGGTATAAGGATGATCATCTCCCAGTCTACGGCGGAAACAATATTGTTGATGGAAGGTTTGATTGGATTCTTATGGGTAGCTTGAAGCCTATGAATAGCTAGGCCCCCTACGGATGGCTGGACGGCTCCTGAGACATTTATCGTTTAGATTTCCTAAATAGGAATCATTATAGAAGCATGGCGATCCCAACTTTAAATCAACGTTACAAAGATAGCTTATCATTGAGCAGTTCATATTAGGATTAATAAATATTGTCTGAGAGTTACATCACTTGACACTATAGTAGTACCATTTACATAGCTGGTACTACAAGTGTATATGTACATATATATAAGAAAGAATCAAGAGCTTGTTGTCAACAGTTGTTTGTATAGTGACGGTAGGCACTCGGATTCGATTTCATCTTCCATCACTTTACGATCAACAGTAAGGTCGTTGCCTAACCTAGAATTAGTTGTCGCTTGGACAAGAGAATAGAATGAGTCTCGCTCTTGCTCTGGGCCATGAGGAGGAGAAAACAGTAGTGCCGAAATTAGATTTGAGCTCAATGCACAAGCATGATCAATTTTGGATTCGTATTCACAACTGGGACGAGATCGTAATAAAGAATTAGACAATGCGACCGCATTAAGTGGAGCTACCAAAGACGCCCCGCATACCAGACGAACAAACCTTTGGCGGTCCAGCATTTCTTGGAAATCTCTACTCGAAAAAACCACTTGAGATAGAGGATTGATAATGAAATAGCCGTCCTGTTTACTCGAGTCAGTGACACGAGCAAAGTTTGAATCAATGAATCGCTGGCTTGCAGCCTTAGCCAGTAGTACTGGCGAAATCTCAAGCCCATATCGACTGCCAACGTAAGCAAATTTCGCAATGTTAACGATATCTGTTGACTCCTTACAACTGCCCACCATATTACTGAAATGAGAGTTGGTTTCCAAAGGTGATACTGATGCGGATTTTGTATAGCCATTGCTGTCTGACGAGAACAGTGCCAAAGAGATGTCCAGAGCAAGCTGCTCCTTGTTTCGGTTTGGGTTTATTACCGTGTCAGACCGTTCAACTGCGGACACACAAGGATCAAATAACTGTTCAGTAGTTGGAGTAATGCAATGAATAGGATTGAAGCCGTCAAGAGTCGTCATGAACTCTATCAAGGGAGCAGGCTTGCTTTCTCTAGAAGAGGTACTGGTACTGCTCAAACTCTGTCGAGACATCGCCTTCAATTTTCTCAGAGAAGACTTGTGATTCACAATGTTCAGAAGAGATTTGGCAAGTGAAGCCCGCTTCAAAACCTTATCCTTATCTTTGGAACAAGCTGAAGATGCAAGATGGGCTACTGAAGTCAAGGCACCCATAAGGATAGGTCGGCACCTAGTTCCGTTGACCCAAATTATGTCAAGTGCAGATGAACATGCCTCGAAGGAAATGGAATCATCACTTACATTGGATTCGCAGTGGCCAGATTTCTGAAAGTTTGAGTGGTTTACTAAAGTTTCTAAAGCTTTTTCAACTCGTTTATTAATGCGAAGTTGCTCAAAGTATTCCTCTCGATACCCTTTGAACTGCTCGAATTCTTCTAAACGAAAATTCTCTCGTGTAATTCTCGTAGGTCCCTCCCATAAGTCATCTAACATCGATATCTCACGAAGATGAGAACATGTTTTCGATAAAGCCTCGAGATCTGATGGAGTATTCTTCACGATCTCTATCAAGATCTCAGGGGGTAGTTGGTTCAACTTTATCATATCACGGTTGTTGATAAATTAAAATTCTGTCGCTTAAAAGCTGTTCACAAAAATCTATCGCTTAAAATCACTGGTTGTACCTTTTTGGTCCAAACTGTCACAGACCCAAGTCCTTTATAGCTCAAGAATTAAATAACTTAATGATAGCAATAATAATATAGGCACAGTAAATGTCTTGTTACACCTTTATCAGCTTATGCGTTTCCTTATATACCTGTCCATATTATTTTATCACCTCCTCCCCGGAATCGAGCAATCAAGAAGTTCCGGCTGTAGGTTGCGCGCGGGGTCACTACCGGATATGGAAATGAATCATACGGCCGAGAACACGGTGAGTGGGGATCTAATCTGGTGGGACGGCTCGGGAAAATTCGGGCTTAAAGTGGTGGGAGTAGAATAGACGCGCGTGAGTGCGACTGGAAGCAGGTTAAGAAAAGATGTTTGTAGTACCACTTGATAGCACTGTTCAATCTCACTAAAATCTGTCACCATCCCTTGAATGCGGACTGAGGTCCTCCCCGCATTATCAACCTACAAATTAGGTCTATGCGCAAAGGTAAATGCTACCCCACATTTATTTTATGTCTTCAATAGGCAATCCATCTGATGATCGTTTCTAAGGTGGGATCGCAACAAGGTCGCGTGGTGGGGCTTTGCATGATGGCTGTGCTCAAAAGTAAGAAAATGTTATCTATATGATTAAAAGCTGGGAAGTCCATCAGACTGTGAATAGTCGAAATTCTTAGCCATAATTCAAGCTGCTGTGTCAATAAATGATTAAAGAGAAAAAAGAATGGGAAAAGAAAAAAAATTGCCGAAGCATCTTTGCGTCAGCCCGGAATCGAACCGGGGGCTCATCGATGGCAACGATGAATTTTACCACTAAACCACTAACGCCTCTTATTGAAACTAAAGCTATTAAGCTTAACGTCACTGAGCTATTACTACTAATAAATTGTTAGACTGTCTTCATGCATGTGAATCAGTGTGATACTTCTAGTGCATGACAGTTTGATGATATATTGATATACTGAGTACTTAAGGTCGAGTTTTGGTATCCCTGGTATTCTTGGTATGTGTCTTAAACCCCAGTTACCTGCTTACTGTATTGCCACAATTTTTCCGCAGCCTCAGGATCAGTAGCATGATCGTCGGCTTTGTCGATTGCACAGTCCACAAGATAAGTTCCTGAGTGATTCTCAAGCTCAGGGTCAAGTGCTGCTACAAGAGTAGTAGAGGCGCCCTCCGAGGGAGTCTTGAAGTATGTCTTAGATAAATCTATCCCCTCAAACAGATAAGAACCCTGGAACGATTTAGGAGGCGAAGACATGGTCTTTACAATGTCGACATGGCGACTCAAATTGGTACCGACAATTCCAGGATGAACGGCATACGCTAAAACACCTCGCTTCGACAATCCAACCGTGTACAAAATGTTCGCTGTCTTGGATTGTCCATAACCGAGCCATTTATCATATGTCTCACCATTGGAGAACCCAGGATCCTCATCAAAGAATGGAGCAAATTTGTGACCATTGGACGTCAAGTTGACAATTCTACCATTTTTTGATAGCTTAGGTCGAACAAGTTCGGTGAAAATGAAATGCCCCAGATGATTGGTTTGCAATTGGGCTTCAAGTCCGTCTACAGTCTTCGTATAAGGTAGTCCCATTACTCCAGCATTGTTTATAATTACATCAATTGAGTCCGTCAGCTTGAGGACTTCACTAGCTGCTTTCTTTGCAGATTCGAAACTCTGAAGGTCCAGCACCACTGTCTTAACATTGGCATTAGGGTCATCTTTTTTGATGCTGGCTACTGTCTCATCAAGATCGGATTGCTTACGTCCCAGAATTACGACCAGTTTGGCTCCATTGGTAGCTAGAGCTCGAGCGGTCTCGGCTCCAATTCCTCCAAGGGTAGCACCTGTGACGGTGAAAGCCTTACCTTTGACTTGATCTACGAACTTTGTCGCGACCTCATCGGCGGGTGTCTTCTTTCCAAATGACATTTTTTCTAGTTAACTAACAGTGGTGTCTAAGGGTGATAAGAAATTTAGAGCCCGAAAATCGGAACTTTCAAGTCCAGAACGGTTTTTTTTATACTTAGTTGATTATTACGTCAACTAATTGGCTCAATTGCTCCAAATCTTGTGTCTTGCCTGTACTTGTTCTTCGATTCTCTAGCGGCCGCTATCACCGTTAACACCGCGGCGTTAAGAAACCGGCCTTAAGAAACCGGCAAGTGAAAATGAATATACCCATAGTTTGCTAGTAGCGAGTACCGCTAACTCCGTAACTGTGCGGCGCGAGGTAAGCTACCTTACCCCGGCTAATACTGATGTTTGAGTTTGTGCTTTTTTAATTTATATATTCGATTCTAAGGCTAATAGCGTACATGGTTGAGAGTTCAAATTCTCGCAGCTTTTTAAACCCCAGTTACCCGCTTACTGTATTGCCACAATTTCTCCGCTGCCTCAGGATCAGTAGCATGTTTATCCGCCTCGTCGATTGCACAGTCCGCAAGATACGCTCCTGAGTGACTTGCAAGCTCGGGATCAAGTGCTGCTACAAGAGTAGTAGAGGCACCCTCCGAGGGAGTCTTGAAGTATATCTTACCCATAACCGTTCCCTCGAACGGATTAGTACCCCAGTACGAAGTTGGACGCTGCGCCAACGCCTTTCCCATTTCGACATGGCGATTTAAATTGGTAGACACAGCTCCAGGGTGAACGGCATACGCTAAAACACCTCGCTTCGACAATCCAACTGCGTACAAAATATTCGCTGTCTTGGATTGTCCATAAGCATGCCACTTATCGTATGTCTCACCATTGGAAAATCCGGGATCCTTCTCAATAAACGGAGCAAATTTGTGACCTCTGGATGACAAGTTGACAACTCTACCATTCTTAGACAATTTGGGTCGAATAAGTTCCGTCAGAATGAAATGTCCCAAATGATTGGTTTGAAATTGAGATTCAAATCCGTCTACTGTCTTCTTATAAGGTGGTGCCATCACTCCAGCATTGTTGATGATTACATCGACTGAGTCCGTCAGCTTAAGCACTTCACTGGCCGCTTTCTTTGCAGATTCAAAACTCTGCAAGTCTAGCACTACCGGCTTAACATTGGCATTAGGATCTTCCTTTTTGATACTGGCTACTGTTTCGTCGAGATCGGACAGTTTACGTCCCAGAATCACAACCAGCTTGGCTCCATAGATAGCTAAAGCTCGAGCGGTTGCGGCCCCAATTCCGCCAAGAGTAGCACCTGTGACTGTAAAAGTCTTACCTTTGACTTGGTCTACAAACTTGGTTACGACCTCATCAGCGGTTGTCTTCTCTCCAAAAGTCATTGCTAGCTAACCAATCGTCTCTAAGGGTAATAAAAAAATATAGAGCTCGAAAATCGGAGCTTTCAAGTCCAAAACGCTTTCTTTTATATGTATCTCGCCATTGTGTCAACAAGATGACGCATTTAATATCAGAACCATCTCTTTCATCGATCAATTGCCCCTAAACCTTAGGTTTTGCCTGTATTAGGTTCATAATTCACTAGTAACAGTTATCCCCGCTGTCCCCCGCGGCGCTAAAACACACCCAATTAAAGTTGGCATGTCTATAGTGAACACCACTAAAAAGTGCAAATTCGTCTTACTGCTGGTACCTCAGCACTCCCCTTTAGCATCGCAGCAGCAGGCGAAGACGATTGATAGTAGCTAACACCGCTAATTCCGCCGTCATGTGCGGCTCATGTAGGTTCGATTGTTAGTAGCTGACACGACGAACCGCGTTAACAGGAGCGGTTCCAACCACAGCCAAAATGGCCTAGCCACAGCTGGAGCGCTAGTAACTCTTGTGTATTTGTGGTAACATGGATCGTTAGTAGTCAATAATCCGAAAACTGCTGCGGCTTCTACCTGTCTCCGACCTGGCTCCTTTTCCTCGAATGGCTAATATTGATGTGTGAGTTTCTTCAATCTGATGAATTAATATTTCATATATTCGATCTTAAGCCTAATAACGTACGTGGTTGAGAAATGACATGCTCACAGCTTTCTAAACCCCAGTTGCACGCTCACTGTATTGCCACAATTTCTCCGCGGTCTCAGGGTTGGTAGCATGGTCATCTGCTTTGTCGATTGCACAGTCCACAAGATAAGCTCCTGAGTGATTGGCAAGCTCGGGGTCAAGTGCTGCTACAAGAGTAGTAGAAGCTCCCTCGGAAGGAGTCTTGAAATATATCTTCGAAAAATCCGATCCCTCGAACGGATTAGTGCCCCAGTACGAATTCGGAGGCGAAGACATGGTCTTTAAGATGTCGACATGGCGATCCAGATTGGTATGGACAACTCCAGGATGAACGGCATACGCTAAAACACCTCGCTTCGACAATCCAACCGTGTACAAAATGTTCGCTGTCTTGGATTGTCCATAACCGAGCCATCTATCATATGTCTCACCGTTGGAAAATCCAGGATCCTTCTCAATGAATGGAGCAAATTTGTGACCATTGGACGTCAAATTGACAATTCTACCATTCTTCGATAACTTGGGTCGAAGAAGTTCTGTCAGAATGAAATGTCCCAGATGATTGGTATGAAACTGGGATTCATATCCGTCAGATGTTTTCTTATAATCTGGTGCCATCACTCCAGCATTGTTTATAATTACATCAATTGAGTCGGTAAGTTTGAGGACTTCACTAGCTGCTTTCTTTGCAGATTCAAAACTCTGAAGATCCACCACTACTGGTTTGACATTGGCATTAGGATCATCCTTCTTAATGCTGGCTACTGCTTCCTCGAGGTCTGACTGCTTGCGACCTAAAATCACAACCAGTTTAGCCCCATGGGTAGCTAAAGCTCGAGCGGTTGCGGCTCCAATTCCGCCAAGAGTAGCACCTGTGACGGTGAAAGTCTTACCTTTGACTTGATCTGCGAACTTCGTCGCGACCTCATCAGCGGGTGTCTTCTCTCCAAATGGCATTTCAAATCAGTTAGTCGTAATCTCTAAGGGTGATGGAAATTTAAAACCAGAAAACCAGAACGCTTTCTTTTATACACACTTGACCACAAAAAGGGTGGCAAATTTGTTATTAGAGCCATTTATTTTGTGAATTAATTGCCTCCAAACCTCATGTCTTGGCTGTACTTGTTTCCCGATACTCTAGCGGCCGTTATCCCCGCTATCCCCAGCGGCGCTAAGAGAAAGTGCACGGCTAGAATTAGGATTTCACAGTGAGCGCATGATAACTCCGTTGACTGGGGGCGGCTCGAGTGAGTTCGATCGGTAACAAACACTCACCGCTAACTCCGCGACTGGAGACTCGAGTAGCATGTCTTGTTAGTAGCTGACACCGCTAAGTCCGCTAACTGCGGCGGTCCAAGGATAAATCTGATTGTTGGCAGCTAAACAGCGTTAGCTCCGCGTCTGGTGAGGCTCGGGAGACATGTCTTGTTAGTAGCTGACACCGCTAACTCCACTAACTGCGGCGGTCCAAGGATAAGTCTGATTTTTGGCAGCTAAACAGCTCAAACTCCGCATCTGGTGAGGCTCGGGAAACATGTCTTGTTAGTAGCTGACACCGCTAACTCCACTAACTGCGGCGGCCCAAGGATAAGTTTGATTGTTGACAGCTAAACAGCTCTAACTCCGTGAAATGCTGCGGCTTTTGCCTGTCTACCTTACCCCGGATGGTTATTACTGATGTTCGAATTGGTGGTTTTATTATTTTATATGTTCGATTATAAGCCTAGTAACGTACGTGGTTGAGAAATGAAATGTTCACAGCTTTCTAAACCCCGGTTGCACCCTTACTATATTGCCATAATTTCTCCGCAATCTCAGGGTCGGTAGCATGGTCATCCGCCTTTTCAATTACACAGTCCGCAAGATACGCTCCTGAGTGACCTGCAAGCTCGGGGTCAAGTGCTGCTACAAGAGTAGTAGAAGCTCCCTCGGAAGGAGTTTTAAAGTATATCTTGGTTATATCCAGTTTTTCAAACGGATTAGTGCCCCAATACGTAGTTGGATGCTCTGCCATAGTCTTTGCCATGTCGACGTGCCGATCCAAATTGGTAGACACAGCTCCAGGGTGAACAGCATACGCTAAAACACCTCGCTTCGACAATCCAACCGAGTACAGAATGTTCGCAGTCTTGGATTGGCCATAAGCATGCCATTTATCATATGTCTCACCATTGGAAAACCCAGGATCCTTCTCAATAAACGGGGCAAATTGATGACCGATGGACGACAAATTGACAACTCTACCATTCTTAGACAGTTTGGGTCGAATGAGTTCCGTCAGAATGAAATGTCCCAAATGATTGGTATGAAATTGGGATTCATATCCGTCAGCTGTCTTCTTATAAGGTGGTGCCATCACTCCAGCATTGTTAATGATTACATCAATTGAGTCCGTCAACTTAAGCACTTCACTGGCTGCTTTCTTTGCGGATTCGAAACTCTGAAGGTCTAGCACCACTGTCTTAACATTGGCATTAGGATCATCCTTCTTGATGCTGGCTACTGTCTCATCAAGATCAGATTGCTTACGTCCCAGAATTATAACCAGTTTAGCTCCATGGGTGGCTAGAGCTCGAGCGGTCTCGGCTCCAATTCCTCCAAGGGTAGCACCTGTGACGGTAAAGGTCTTACCTTTGACTTGGTCTGCGAACTTCGTCGCGACCTCATCAGCGGGTGTCTTCTCTCCAAATGGCATTTCAAATCAGTTAGTCGTAATCTCTAAGGGTGATGGAAATTTAGAACTTCTTGAGTCCAAAACGTTTTCTTTTATACTTAGTTGATCAATACGTCAACAAATTGGCTCAATTGCCTCCAAACCTTATGTCTTGCCCATACTTGCTTCCCGACTCTCTAGCGGCCGCTATCCCCGTTATCCCCCGCGGCGCTCAGAATCCGGGCATTTAGAATGAGGATACCCATAGTTAGCGCGATTGAAAAGTGTGGGTTTGTCTTACGGCTGGCTGCTCAGCTCGCACCTATTTGGCGTCGATACTGCGGTGGCAAAAGCAAGAGAAGATGATTGTTAGTAGCCAATACCGCTAACTCCGTAAATTGTTGCGGCGCGGGGTAAGCTCTATCAATTGTTAGTAGCGAGTACCGCTAACTCCGTGAACCACTGCGGCTCCAACAAATGACATCTGCTTAAGCTCCAGCTGCCCGCGCACAGTAACATCGATTGTTAGTAGCCAGTACCGCTAACTCCACTAACTGTTGCGGCCCAAGGATAAGTTTGATTGTCGGCAGCTAAACAGCGCTAACTCCGTGAAATGCTGCGGCTTCTACCTGTCTACCTTACCCCGGATGGTTAATACGATGTTCGAGTTGTTGGTTTATTATTTTATATATTCGATTCTAAGCCCAACACAATACATGGTTGAGAATTGAAATACTCGCAGCTTTCTAAACCCCAGTTACACGCTCACTGTATTGCCACAATTTCTCCGCAATCTCAGGATCGGTAGCATGATCATAGGCTTTGCTAATTACACAATCCGCAAGATACGCTCCTGAGTGATTCGCAAGTTCAGGGTCAAGTACTGCTACAAGAGTAGTAGAAGCTCCTTGGGAAGCAGTTTTTAAAACCATCTTACTCCTGTCCAGATTTTCAAACAGATTAGTGCCCCAGTACGACAACGGAGGGTTATCTCCCCTCAACTCTTCCATGTCGATATGACGTCCTAAATTGGTGCTGACAATTCCAGGATGGACTGAATACGCTAAAACACCTCGCTTCGACAATCCAACCGAGTACAGAATATTCGCTGTCTTGGATTGTCCGTAAGCATACCACTTATTATATGTCTCACCATTGGAGAACCCAGGATCTTTCTCAAAGAACGGGGCGAATTGGTGGCCTTCAGACGACAGGTTGATAATCCTACCATCTTTCGATAGCTTAGGTCGAATGAGTTCCGTCAGAATGAAATGTCCCAAATGATTGGTATGAAACTGTGATTCATATCCGTCAGCTGTCTTCAAATACGGTGATGCCATCACTCCAGCATTGTTAATGATTACATCAATTGAGTCCGTCAGCTTAAGCACTTCACTGGCTGCTTTCTTTGCGGATTCGAAACTCTGAAGGTCTAGTACCACTGTCTTAACATTGGCATTAGGGTCATCCTTCTTGATGCTGGCTACTGTCTCATCAAGATCAGATTGCTTACGTCCCAGAATTACGACCAGTTTGGCTCCATTGGTAGCTAGAGCTCGAGCGGTCTCGGCTCCAATTCCTCCAAGGGTAGCACCTGTGACGGTGAAAGTCTTACCTTTGACTTGGTCTGCAAACTTTGCCACGACTTCTTCTGCGGTGGTTTGTTCTCCAAAAGTCATAGTAAGGGCTTATGCTGAATCCTCTTAAGGGTTATGGGAATTTGGAACTTGAATTGAAATATTCCAGTTGGTTGGTTTTTTTTGTTTTTTTTTTTAGCTCATTTCTGGCAGTTATAGCATTTACTTTTATACTTGTCGCAACCTTTGATGGTGGCGATATTTCATCAAGTATTGAACTCCAGCAATAAGGTTTCCGTTATTTGGCAATTTGGTCTGGCGGAGATACGTCTCTACAGTCGGCGATAACCTCGAGGTTTCTATATGGGCCGATTTGGTTTTGCGGTGATATTCCTTTGAATTGCGGCGATAACCTGGGGAATCGCGGCAATTCGGTTTGCGGAGATAACCTACCTCCACTGCTCGCTAAATCCGCTAAGTCCGATATTTAGGTATGGCCCCGAAGTTAGAGCTGTCACGGTGGTTATGTCAAAAAGACAGGATTATTCTGCTGTAAGTTCATCCTTCAATTGGCCATATATATATCTATTATGGAGTAACTCAAATCTGACAACTAGTTGTCTACAATATCTAGAGAGCAGGCTACACAATCACGTTACTACAACAAGATGTCGAACGTAACATGAGAGGCCCATTAGCCCCACCACCGGTGGAGATAAAGTTAGCACTCCGCACATGCCTATTCAATGAGTTTTGATTTGTAATGCTCACGGCAATCGATTTGAACCCCTTTAACTATAGGTTTGTAATGTCATTTGAACCTGGTGTGGTTACAACCAGTTCCTAGATGACTATCGCAGTTATTAAGCATAAAAAAGTTAAGACATAGCATAGGATACCGAAGTATGAAGGGCTGATGAAAGCATCACCTGTCCTATGAAGGTTTCCTACCACCACTGGATCATATCCTGAATAAATTTAAGCGTAAATCCCCGGAACTCGGACCGAGGACTGCAGCATCCTGCTAAAATGGGTTCATAATCCGGCTCTTACACTAATTCTAGACCAGTGAAAGCCCATGAAGATGTTAAATGCATTGAAGGAGATGATAAAACACCCTATTTTCCCGGATACAGTGGGTAAAGTCGATTCAGCTAGATGAGCTTGGGTTCAGCTTAAGCGTTTGCCATGAAATGATTAATAGAATATGTTCGATATAGCCCAGTCGTTGTCTTTATCAATCACACCAGCCTTCACTTCTATAGACAAGGATTCTCAAGTACATTCATGTTAAACCCTCAACCACTTTCTCACCCCCAAAAAAATTGACCCGGAAAAACTCGCGTTCATTAATTTAGGCTAAATAAATGTCTACCCCTCATCAACCCCATAGTTTAACGGCATTCCCTGCATCGTTAATGCTGATCAGTGACCCAAATATTCCAATCCCGGGTGAGTATAAATAGTTCCAATAAGCGAGGTATAGACAACAAAAGTCAGTCGTTTACAATGATTGCTCAAAAAGACGGAAGACTGGAGTTTAGATATGACAGTGAGACAGTATGGATAGAGCCCTGGGGTGCTAATGCACTGAGAGTTCGAGCAACTAAGAAGGCTAATATGCCTACCGAAGACTGGGCGCTGGATAAGCAAATGTTAGCTCAATCCCAATCCAATTCGAGTACCCCAGAACCGACAATTACTATCTCTGGCCACGGTGAGATCGTCAACGGCAAAATAAAGGCTACCATCAAGGAGTCCGGCAAAATTTCAATATCAAACTCTAGTGGAAAGTTGTTACTAGAAGAGTACGCTAGGAATCGAAGGGATTTGACTGACCCTAATTGTAGTGCCATTGAGGTCGAGGCCAGAGAGTTCAAGCCACGCTTGGGGGCTGATTATCATCTGACTCAACGATTTGAATCACTAGATGCTAAGGAAAAGATCTTTGGAATGGGCCAGTATCAACAGCCATACTTGGATCTCAAGGGTCTTGATCTCGAATTGGCTCACCGCAATTCTCAAGCTAGTGTACCGTTTGCAGTGTCATCTCTAGGATATGGTGTTTTGTGGAATAATCCCTCGATTGGTAGGGCGGTTTTTGGCAAAAACGTCATGTCCTTTGAGGCCTACTCAACTGATATTTTGGATTACTGGGTGGTTGCTGGAGAAAGTCCTGCTGAAATTATCACCACCTATGCTGATGTCACTGGAAAACCACCGATGATGCCAGAATATGGGTTGGGTTTCTGGCAATGTAAGTTACGATATCAGACTCAAGAAGAGCTTTTAGAGGTCGCTCGAGAATACAAAAAGCGCAATCTGCCTCTTGATCTCATAGTTATTGATTACTTTCACTGGCCCTTACAGGGAGAATGGAAATTTGATCCCGTTTACTGGCCCGACCCAGATGCCATGATTCGGGAACTCAAGTCACTCAAGGTTGAGCTTATGGTGTCAATTTGGCCCACAGTTGATAAGCGCTCTGAGAACTTTGAGGAGATGGTAGCCAAAGGGCTACTGATTCGAGCCGACCGTGGAGTACGCACCGCGATGGAATTCGAAGGTTCTACAGTCTATTATGATGCCACTAATCCTGAGGCCCAAAATTACGTGTGGAACAAGTCTAAACAAAACTACTATTCCAAAGGAATTCGAGTTTTTTGGTTAGATGAGGCAGAACCCGAGTACTCTGTTTATGACTTTGATAATTACAGATACTACAAGGGTCCTAATCTATCAGTTGGTAATATCTACCCCCGAGACTATGCCAAGACATTCTATGATGGTATGACTTCGGAAGGGCAATCTCAAGTAGTCAACTTACTTCGATGTGCCTGGGCAGGAAGTCAAAAGTATGGTGCCCTTGTTTGGAGTGGAGATATCGCATCATCATGGCCCAGTCTCCGCAATCAACTGGTAGCAGGATTGAACATGGGTATGGCAGGAATTCCTTGGTGGACTACTGATATTGGTGGATTTCATGGAGGAGATCCTGATGATGAGTCTTTCCGAGAGTTATTCGTGAGATGGTTCCAATGGGCAGCTTTCTGTCCAGTGATGCGCCTACATGGTGACAGACTACCTAAACAAGCTCAGCATGGTTCTACAGGAGGAGCAACTTGTCTTTCTGGAGCACCAAATGAAGTGTGGTCGTACGGTGAAAAGGTCTATGATATTTGTACCAAATACCTGGAAATTCGAGAGCAGCTGAGAGACTATACTCGATCTTTGATGGAACTATCCCATAAAACAGGAGCTCCTATTATGCGGCCATGTTTTTATGATTTCCCTGATGACAAAGCTAGTTGGAATATCGAAGATCAGTACATGTATGGTCCGAAATACTTGGTTGCACCAGTGCTTTATGCTGGACAAAAGGACCGACAAGTCCACCTTCCTTCTGGGGCGAAATGGAAATCGTTCGAGGATGATAAACAGTATGAAGGTGGTCAGGATATAACGGTGAGGTGTGAGATTGAATCTATTCCAGTTTTTGAGAAGATCTAGGGTTCCCCACTCTTAAACACCTTATATCCCGGTCTTTTATTAGTTCTATCGGTAGTAATACTACTTCCATGTATAGCGACAAACTTAGTCCATAACAAGAAAAAAAATTTATTAAATTCCTAGCTGAGAACTTAATAGCGTTCTTGAATCATTAGTACCCATTTTTTTATAACGGACAGTTTCCAGAGGTAAAAAGAAAGAAATCCCTCAAAATTAATACGGATCCATCAATCAACAGACGTCACAATTGTACTCCTATTTGCCTGCCGCTTGCTCTGCCTTTTTTTCCAGAGCTGGTGTTAACTCAGATCAAAGCCAAAAAAAAATCTCTCACACATGTACAACTATCCTCAGAAATGTACATTGTAGCTTTCCATGCCCTTGAGAGCTCTCCTCTGCAATAGCTCTCATTTCAAAATCATGTAATACTCACCTGCTTTCTGTTTCTCTCTCATAATCGCAGCTTGGGCCTCCATTCGCTTCCGAGGATCCCCTTCCTGCTTCTTCTTCTCCTCAGACTTCTTCTTGAGATTCTTTTCTCTGGCCTTTTCTCTCTGGTTACCCCTAGCCATCGTAACAATAATCTAACTAAATCAGTCGCAATTAATCAAGATAATCTCCTGTTCGGCGCCCGTAAGCCCGCTAAATCGTTTAGACCCCACTACTCTCAATATGGCGCACTTTCTGTCTATTAAATACTTTCGGTCGTATGCAGCCAGGTTCGTGACTTGTAACTCACCGCCCAACTTTATCCGGTTTCCGGCTTCCTTAAATCGCCTGCGATGGGAGAGACGACACACACGACCATAACGTAGTAGCCATTAGAGGAATTAAGGATTGAGTCAAGGAAGTCTCGTAATTTGAGAGTATAATTGTGACTTTGAGGTGGAAATATTGAATACCTTGTTGAGAGCATGAGTGACCACGAGGCTGAGAACGAAGCTGAGAAGTTGACCGCAGCAAAGAAGCGAGTAAGTGGTTAAAGGAGGATCAATATAATAAGGTACTAACTGATAGTATGAAGAACTGAAGAAACAGCAGAAGAAGGGGAAGAAGAAGGGGAAGAAAGCGAAAGGGGTGGATGAATTGAGTGAAGATAAGAAGGATAAGAGGGATAAGATTGAAGACGAGAGCGAAGATAAGACTGAGGATAAGAACGAGGATAAGAACGAGGATAAGAACGAGGATAAGGACGAGGATAAGACCGAGGATCAGATTGAGGATAAGACCGAGGATCAGATTGAGGATAAGATTGAGGATAAGACCGAGGATCAGATTGAGGATAAGACCGAGGATCAGATTGAGGATAAGACCGAGGATCAGATTGAGGATAGCGAGGATGGGAACAAGGGTAACGAGAACGAGAACACAGCTAAAGAATCAGGTGAACCTAGTGATAATTCCGACGAAAACAAGGATGTGAAAGAGTCGGAAACGCAAGTGAATGAGAATTTGGAGAAACCAACCATTAAGGGTGATGAAAAACCAATTAAGCTTGATGAATCTCCAAAGATTGGGCACGGATCCACGGAACTAGAAAATGTATCTGAATCATCCAAAATCAAAGATCTGACGAACAAAATCGCCCATCTGGAATTAAAAGCTTCTGAGAATGAGAGACTCAAGTCTGACAATGCTTCATTAAAAAACAGAATCGATACTTTAACCGCAAAGCTCACTCGGGTGGAAAATGAGAATAGGAGTCTCAAAAATCAATTAGAAGAAGCCCAGCAGGATCATGACAGTGAGGTATCACTATCATCTCCCCAACTACCACCTTTACCAAAGGTCCGAGACAGTTCTCTCAAGTCTAATCGTCCTCGTGTGTCTTCGTTTATCGAAGTCGACCTGTATGGTGAAGCATCCAAAATCTCGGACATTCGCGTTCAAATGGAACAATGGCAAGGATGGCAGGTGGATATGCGATCTTGGAGAACCCAGGCCATAGGTCCATCATTTGATTTATGAAATATAAGTCAGTCTCTAATGAGTGGGTGTCCTAGGAGGAGTGAGTGTTGGTAGTAGTCATACCAGTAGCATTTGTATTTATTCTATTAGTTTTGATACTCCTACAGGGGTAAAATGCACATTATTTACAGTTACCAGCGAAGGTTAGAGAGCCCGAGTGGACATGCTTGTCAGCTGGTTATATGAGTGTCGAATTAGCTTACTCGACACAGAATCTCTCCTCCTACATTCTTCCGTCCTGCTTCTTGAATCTCAACCACGTCACCATTGGACAGTCGAATAAACATTGCTTCTCCCATAGCTAATGGTTTAACTCGTCGGAAAGGTTTGCCTGAAATAAGGTCATGAATGTGGGTTGGTTCAGCTATTACTCTACGACTGGGAAGGCTAACCAGTCTCATGGATTTAAGAACTGGTTGGAATTTGTGGTACTTCAAACCCAGCCATATCCGTCGAGTGGAAATGTTATCGGGAGTGTTTGGAACAATCTGTTTATCGGGACCCTCTAAGTCTCCTCTTTGAACAGATGAGAGAAAACCTTCTTTATACAGACCAAACGCTACTTGGAGATGTAATTTGGTCATTGGAATTGATGTTAATGATCGGTTAACCCTTGTGACATTTTGTAGATGGGCACAAATATGGCCCAAGTTAACTAAAGACATTTTTCTCCAGCCCCAATTTATGTCCCAAAATGTTAACAGTCAACTAATACACTCTCAATCCTCTCCCCAATTGAAACTTGAGTCACTAAACCGGTGTGTGTTCCTTCTTAGCGTCTTGAGATTGTTGGCGTATTTGTGAAAAATTGAGTGCGGCTGTGAGTCACCTGACTGGGTTGAATATAAATGCAACCTACCGTAGAACTCGTTTGGTCCCAAAATCAGTTCCGTGATTTCCACCGCCAAAATTGAAAAGTTGGCAATTGGGCTACCATCTCCGGACCACCAAAAGATTAGGGCTTCAACAGTAAAGCCAGAGAGAAGAGGGAAGGTTGTTGGTACAGTTGATTCGAAGACGGTGAGTGTAGGGATTCTAGAACCTTCACTGTATGATCTTAAAGAATTGAAGCTTCAAGATGCTGAGAATTGGAAAGACTGTTGCCCCAGTGCTGCGACAGCCAGTAGTGGCTAGACGATCGCTATTTGGACCATACCTGTCAAGTCCATTAGCTTCAGTACGGGGTGTTGGGTATTTAAAGAGACCAGGTCAAGGGCCGTCATCTGTGAAGTCATCTGTCCCAGGGTATGTTCGAAACTATTCTTCAGCAGGAAGACAGGAGGCTCCCAAGGTTCGGTATATCGTCCTTGTGGCCATCTTGGCTTCAGGATTGTTCGTAGTGGCTGCGAATAAACAAGCCGGGACTAGAAAGAAGACGCTGAGCGAAGCCGAATATGAACAGATTAAAGAAGAAACCAAGAAGAATTATGGTGGTGGTATCAAACACAAGACTAGGGCTTTTGGGCCTGAAGAGGTTTCGGTGGTGTTTGTGTTAGGTGGCCCAGGCGCTGGTAAGGGAACTCAATCACAGAACATTGTCAAGGACTTTGGATTTGTGCATCTGTCTGCAGGTGACTTACTTCGAGAAGAACAAAAGAATCCCAACTCAAAATATGGTGAGCTCATTGCTAGTTATATCAAGGACGGTCAGATTGTACCTATGGAGATTACCATTGCTCTTCTCCAACAGGCAATGAAGACAGCTCTGGCGGAGAAGGGGATCAATAAGTTCTTGATTGATGGATTTCCTCGGAAAATGGATCAAGCAATTCAATTTGAGGAAGATGTGGCGGTGAGTAAGTTCACTCTATTCTTTGAATGTCCTGAGCGAGTATTGCTTGAGCGATTAATGGAACGAGGTCAATCCAGTGGCCGCAGCGATGACAACATTGATTCCATCAAGAAACGATTCAAGGTATTTGAGGACACATCAATGCCAGTGATTGATTATTTCCGCACCGCACACAAGGTTGAGACTGTTTCTTGTGAGCAGAGCAAAGACGAAGTATACGCACAAGTCAAACAAGTGTTATCAAAGCATGGGCTGAATTAAGTGTGGTTGTTTTTGGGTCGATCAAGTCAATGGTCTCATCTGCTGGTACTTCCGAATCCATGAAACCCCATCACTGATGCAACCTCGTCGTCATTTTTGTCAATTGATTGGCTCGTCTGGTGTTGTTGCTGTTGCTCCCGTCGTCTGGTCTTCCGTTGTCGCTTGGCTGCGCGCTCTCGATCTTCTACTCGTTTGCGTTCTTCAATTCTTTTCTTAAGATCAAACTCCTGGGATGCTTCTTGCTGCTTAACCTTGTTTCGTAAATAATCCAATCTCTTGCGTACATCTTCCAAACTAGCTCGGGTAGTTCGTTCAGTCTGTCCAATTGCGTACAAATGTCGCTTGGAATTTAGATGATCGGTATATTCTAATGAGTCTTTGAATGTCAAATCACAAGCTTCACAATAGAATCCTGCTCCTCGACCTCTACGGCCTGTCGTAGCTCCAGCGGGTACAAGGGTGACTTGATTTATACCTTCGTAGATATCTATTCTATCATCTCTCGCTCTCGCTTCTTTCGACATGTCAGGCCAAAAGATGTTTATATATCTGCAATAATAATCTCTTGTTTCAAATGCAAGCTCTGTTTCTGGTCCTACTCATTGCCAGCTTGAGCTTTTGTTAATATAGTTAGAAATAACCATCCTCTGGCGAGTTTCGATCAGTCGGTTTAATTATCGCTTTTGCGTACGGCTGCAGCCGCGTTTAAACTGTGATGAGGAATTTGAGGAGCTAATAAAAACCAGCCAGGAATTCAGGATTGTAAAGAACTTGTTGGATATTGTCTACATCGTGTGGGTTTAGAAGTTGTGGGAGATTTAGGCTTCGAGGTTTTGTTCTATCCCCAATATACCTCTCTAATATCCTTGAATTTGTTCATCAAACTACCGATATTTCCGCTAACAGCTCATAGCCAAAATGCCGACCGACTTTCGTGGTGCGACAGTAGAGGATTTGGATTTACTTCCAGCATTGTCAATATATCCTGGAACAGCCCTGATAGAGGCTCTGGATATGAGTTATGAACGGTCGTATTCATACCTTCCAGTAGTTTCTTCCAAAGATAAGCGATTGCTTGGGTATCTAACTGCAGACCAGCTTCAAACCGGAGCTGCTCATCATGGGCCCACTGAGAAGGTCAAGGATCATTATATTCGATTTAAGAAAGATTCAGGCAGTAGAGCGTATACCAAGATCACTCCTGATACTCCATTAGAGCAATTGGAACGATTCTTTGAATCTGGAGACGAATTTGCTGTAGTGACTGACGAGCAGCGGCGATTTGTATTGGGAGTAACTACCAAAGAGGACTTAACCAAGTTTGTAGCAGCTCGACCAGCAATGAGTTAGTGGAGTATACCTGAGGAGGTTGATTAAAAGTTATATGATTCAAAATACTGACAACTGGATTTATCTTCACAGTTTGGCTACCTCGGGTGGTAGTTGAAGCTGATCTTAGAAATTTAAATTATAATCCTGATATAGGAAAACTTGTAATAGTCACAGTTAGTATCGCAGCTCATCGTCCCGTTTCTCTTTACTAGGGCTGTACACAGTACCCATGTTCTTCTCCTACTTGTTTGCTTCCTTTGCTTCTTCTTCACCAACTAAATCCTTATTTCTTGCCGCTGCAAGTACCACCTCCTGAAACCGAGCTCCACTCCCCTTGAATGATCCTGATGAGGATGAGGGCGATGATGATGAGGTCGTAGTTGATTCGGAAGCACTTACTCTAGTCTTTCCAAATGCAGCAAGTGCCTTCGAAATTCTATCGCTATCTTCAGTGGAGCTAACAGGAAGCTCGCTGTCTCCCAAATCATCATCACTATCATCATCCATGACCTGTAGGGCTTTGATTCGATTAGCCAGTCGTACCGCCTCGATTGCTTTACGGAACTTTTGACGGGCGTTGAATCCTTGCTTGATACCAGGAAGCAAGTCCTCTGTATCATTAGCAGCATCAGTAGCGAGCCATGGATGCTTCAGTAACTGTGCAGCCGTCGGTCGTTTGCTTGGTTCTACTTGAAGCATGTCCTGGATGAACTGTCTACCTTCGAGAGATACATGACGCCAGTACCTTTCATGGCAGATTATCTTGAAGTTATCTCCAACTTCTTGAAGAAAATCGGACACCGTTTCAGACCGAAATGGTGAATAACCTGACAGGATTGTGTATGTTATTACTCCAAGCGACCAGATATCGCATGGTTTGCCATGGCCAGTTCCTTTAAGTACCTCGGGTGCTGCATACCCAAACGATCCAGCCATTGAATGAAGCTGCTCTTGTGGTGAGCTCAACGTCTTTGCGATTCCAAAATCCGCTAATACCAAGTTTGAGTCAGCTTCTCGAGTAACGTACAGCAGGTTTTCTGGCTTTAGATCCCGATGAACAATGTTCCTGTTGTGTAAGTAGTTAATTGCCTTTGTCACCTCAAGAATACACTTAGAAGCGTCCTGTTCGGTGAAGCGCCCTCTTTCGATAATTCTATCAAACAGTTCTCCGCCAATCGCGAGCTGAGTGACGATGTAGAATTTCTCCTTAGATTCGAACCAGTCTTTGAATTGAACAATATTTGGATGGTCCAACTTTTGAAGTAGCTCCAGTTCATCGTATACCATCTGCTCGTTGCCTTTCAGCGCTTTCTTCAAGATGATCTTGACTGCGACTTCATCTTTGGTCTCGTTGTTCCTAGCTAATTTGACCACTCCAAACGTTCCCGCTCCTAGAGTCTTACCGAAGGAATATTGCGCCTTCTTTATGTGAGACGGAGGTTGGCCAGTGACTTTATCGATTAAATTAAGAAAAGACATGGTGTCTCAAGCTGTTTTTTTCAACGCTCCTGGTTAGTTTAAGTTTACAGATCTTCTCTCAAGCCAACTATATGTATATTATCTTGTCCAGTTGTCCTGCCGCCAGATCTCTCTCATTCGCTAGGTGCACAGCCTCTCATGTCTGTGGCGAAGTAGAGGCAGTGCGACAGGGCAACTAAGCAGAGAGAGTCGCTTGGGTGTATTAGCATTTTATTATTGCTCCTAAATACGATCTTTGGTTATTTCAGATGAACAGAGGAAGCAGTTTCAAACAATACTACTTTTTCTGGAATTCGAGATCCAACTTTATCAAATAGCGTCTGTTTTTTGCTACTCTACTTCACAGATAGGGCTCATATGGCAGCCATTTAACCTACATACAATTAAGCGAAGACAAAAATGAGACAAACGCACATAAACGCACATAAATATGCATGCTGCAGGTACAGATGTAGACACACATTTCACTGAAGACTTTAATTGAAAGGTAGAGACAAGAGAAACAAGAGGTAGAAAAGAGAACATGAATACAATAAGAAACATTATAAAGAGCTGATATTCAGCTAAAGAAAATTAATCAGCCCTCTTAACTGGCTTCACGATTTGGCCGGGTATTCTAATGTCGCTTCTTCATCAGACTTCGTACTTCCCTGAACCTGTAATGGAATACTTTCAGTCGGCTCAGCTGCGTCATTGCCAGTGGTGCCAACCTTCAAAAAAAACGACAGAACTAAACCCAAGGCTGATGCTCCCAAGGCAAAATAATAACCAGCATGGTATCCATGTACAATTTGACTAGGAGTGGGATTAGCCACCTTTGGAGTGGCTGCTGAAACTATCGCGGTACCAGCAGAGATCCCGATAGCGGTGGCTAACTGCAACACCGTGTTATAAACAGCTGCAGCAGTGGACTGAAGTGCTGGCTCCACTGACTTTTGGGTATGGGAGAATGCAACATTACTCACCAAATCAGCCCCAATGACTACCACAATGAGTCCTGGGAAAGGAAGGGCCCAGTAGATGGTTGTAGGAGTGGTGAAACTCCAGAGCAAGGCAGCCATGGTAAAGCCTAGCATTGCAATAATTAGCATGATACGACCGGGAATGCGATGCATCGTATAGGCGGCAAACACATTAACCAGTATGCCTGCCACTGCCTGGGTCACAAAATAAGCTGTAGTGGTGATGGCAGAGGCTTTTTGAACCTGTTGAAAGTAGAGAGTCGGGTAGAAACTAAGGACCCCGACAAAATCAATCCAACCACAAGTAACAATGATCATACACAGAGCAAACCCAGGATATGCCCATATCCTCATTGGCATTATTGGGTTCTGCGCATACAAAGCCTCATAGAAACAGAAGCATGTCACCAGTGCCACACCTACTAGCAACAGAGCGATAATATAAGGGGTCCTCCATCCCTCGGGAGCAGTTTGGTTTTGAGACAGCGCAAAAACAAAAAGTGTGACCCCAGACAGTGCTAGTATGGCTCCTCCATAATCTAGCTTGGAGACCGTGTGCTTAAATCGTCGACCATCAAACGGTTCGTCACGAGGAACAAACCAAACGGTCAAACAGGTCAACAAACTAAAGAAAATGGCATAAAAATACAGCACTGCTCTCCACGACAGAATGCTGACACAAACTCCCGACACCACAATTCCTACAACATAACCGATAGGTCCTCCTGCACAAAACGTTGCGTTCGCATAGTTCTTTCGTCGACTCTCTTTATAGGTTGCGCTAAGAATACCAGCCCCAGATGTAACTGCGGTGGCCGAGCACACACCCTGCAACGCTCGAAAGATAAAGAACGCGATTACGTTATGCATGAGGCCAGTGATGACAGAAAGTACAGCGAAAGCCCCGAAAGACAGTACTAACATTCGTTTTCGGCCAAACGCATCAGCCAGTTGTCCACTGATCAACAATACTGAAGCAGTACCGAGTGCGGATGCCGATTGGGTCCATGACAGTGTACCTTCATCGATATTGAACGCCTTACCAATAGTGGGAAGAGCAATCATGAGTCCACCACTTGAAATAGACCCGAGTGCGGACCCAAAAGTTAAGATGAAGACACAGATGATCTCTCGAAAAACCGAGCTGAATACTTCTGGACGCCTACCGATCCCCTTATCGGCCTGAGCTTGGGTGTTCCTAGGCTTGGTGCCTCGTTTGGTGACAGTGGTCAGGAGTTTGTCGGGTTGTACACCACTTGAGCGGTAATACTCGCTAATTCTCGACGCTTCATCAGCTGATCTCTCAACTTCTATAGAATCCATAGCTTTCGTTTCGAGTTCCTCAGTTTTCACTAGCTTTCGTCTCAGAATCCCTTAATCTGACTAGCTGTTCGACTCCGTAGTATCTATGCCAAAGTGAACAGTAAAAACTTGCGAGAAAAAGGCATCAAGAAACGTCAACATATATATAACGGCAGACCCAGACCAACACCAATATCACCCCGAATAACCGCTTTGAAATCCTTTTTGTAGCTTCTCTCGGAGACCTTAGTAATCGTGCTTACACAACGAAAATCAGTTTCCAATCGGTGCCTAGTCGGTGTCCCCCCCATTCGGAGCCCAGCCGGTGTCCAGTCGGTCTAGAAATGCAAACATCAACTGATGATCAGTCAATCAGCGGCAATGTTTGAAAAGGTCGGTACCCAAGGATTATTAACCATGACTGCAAAGCACAAAGCAGTGTGATATAGTCTGTTTAAGAAAGCGGTAAAAAGGTTAAAAAGTCCACCTGGATATCTAAGTGCCGGGCCCTGAATTTTCTCGATCAAAAAATTCGCGGACTTAGCTCAGTTGGGAGAGCGCCAGACTGAAGCAAGAACTTCAGTCTCTGAAATCTGGAGGTCCTGTGTTCGATCCACAGAGTTCGCAAATAATTTTTTGTGAGATACTGTTACGCAATGTTCGGTCGGAGTTACCCTGATCTTGCGCCGCTTTTGTTAGCGCCGTACCATTTCCGTCAATAGCAGTATAAAAAGCACCGCAACCAAAGAGGCGATAGAAGCGACAGCACTATAGCATTGAGAAAGGAATAAGAAACAATGTCAGGTAAAGAGCAGGAATTTTCTCACACAGTCCTTCCTAAGGACGATAAACAGAAGAGCCAAGGCATGCCTGGAATCCAACTTCCTACCAATGCCGAAGAGATTAAAGAGTTCGCTAACGTTCGCAATGTTGACGCAAAGCAACTGAACGAGCAGATCAAGAATCTCGAGAAAAAAGCCGAGGAATCTGTTAAAGATGGAGACAAGAAGTAAGAAGCCTATTGAGGTGTGTTGAATTGTGAGCAAAGAATGTTTTCTGTAAGTAATAATGGGTAATTGGAAAAGAGAATCTTAAAAATTTATGGAGGTGGCGAGTGGAGGTGGCGAGGGATCCAAAAAAAAAAAAAAAAAAAAAAAAATTGCCACCACAACATTGCATTATGATCATTGTGTGACTAGCACGACTGATTGAGCACATTCTGTATGATGAAGAATGAAATTCTTACCTACATTATCTGTAACACACATTGAAGAGACTTAGTTATAATTCTGACTGAATGGCGATTAGCCTTGTGGTGGTTGGTTGGCACATTTGATGATTCTTGATGATTCTTGCTGAGATTTTGATAAGATTTTTGATGGAATACTAACAATTAAGTTAGACCTGGAATTAAAACCTTTGATTATCAATCGATTTATAACTCAGTATTTGAGGTGCGACTGCTTCTTGAACACTATATAACTATTTGTTTCGCTTTTCTCTTTTATGTAGACAGGGATTCTTTATACGCTATTATTATACGCTATTTATATATATATTTATATTCAAACAACTATCTATCAAACACGGAAGGATACAATCTGTTCATTATACACAAACTATCAATTGGTATCTCTCTTAATCCCCAATTGTGAAGGGCTCGAAACTCCGAATTCTGGAGATGTCACAGCCGCACCAATCCAGGGAGCGACAGCCGTACATCAATACAAAGCTAGCCGGTAGGCCACAAGAGGCTGAGATGACCAAACGGATTCGCTGTTTGTTTTGGTTGATGTGAACGAGAGATTGCAAGTCAAGATGGGGTTTCTAGATGTGTTTCGTGATGAGCTTAAGACTCGAAACTTTAGTATATATGGACAGTGGTGAGTATTTGAGTGAGAGACTTGTGGAGATTTGTGGGTTTGTGGATTTGGATGGCAAATTGAGATAGAATGAAGGAAATAATCCAATTAGAGATAGGAGTTGAATTGTCCAAGTTGAGGGCTGGTGATACTAACGTTAGGATTGGGGTATTATGTATATTTCTGTGCATTGCACTAGGAATAGCTAACATTTTCCATATCGGATTGGTGATTATTTTTTCCATTATTTGTCTGTAAGTTTGATGTTCTGAAGGGAGAAGAATGAGTCTGATGGCTCAGATGGCCATTATGGTATCTAGAAACAGGTTTGAATGATAAAAATAAAAACTAACTGCGATCAGGGTATGTGGAGTTCTTATAATCTTCATTGAAATCCCGTTTCTGCTTCGAATCTGTCCCTTAACTGACCGATTTACTACGTTCATTCGACTATTTAACAACAATCTCCCGAGATCAGGGGTTTACGCAGTGTAAGTAAACATATTTAGGTATCCGTGAACAATTGTATGGGGGTGAGATACCGTACGTCAAGGAAGATACAATACTAACTGGTAGAATGGCCATCATCCAATATGGTTCATGTGGACTTGAGGTAACAAGCCTTCTTGCCGCAGCAGTCTTCTTGACCTTAGCGTCGCTATGTTATTTGTTTGCAGCACTACGAGGTCAAGAATTCACCGGAAGCTCCACATTAGGAGGAGCTGGACTGGCCCGACAGATCCTTTAATTCTTCATCACTGCTTCACTATATCACATCATTGGAGGCTCAGTGCCAGCTCGGTACCATTATGCAATTGGTTGCTGCAACTACAAATGGGGTGGCATCTAGAAGGCAAAATAGCATTAATGCTATCAAATAAATAATCTCAATGTTCTGGGTATAACGTACTATGACCCTGAATAGACAAGTTTTTTTGGACTAGGATTTTAACAAAAGTATGTATTAAGGTTAGCTAAGCTATAAACCTTAAAAAGACGCGTCCATGTAGAGAAGAAGGAGTTAACCAAGGTCTGCAGGTCTTGAACTCATGTCGAATTCGCTGCGAATTCAGTTATGCGAAACCATTAAAGGGGATAGCACTAAGGTTACTTTTCGGATGGCTAATCTAATCTGATTAAAGTATGGGTCCGCTAGATGATAACTTCTCATGAGCCAACTTGTGCGATATTTCCAATTGCTCTATACTATCCTCCTTAGACCCACCAATCCGGCTACACAATAGACGCAACTCATTTGACCATTGACCGCCCGCCAAATGGCCCACATAGAGGTTTGTCGTTTAGGGAAGCCTTGAAACTATCGCTACCGGTCTCGTCAAAAATTTGCGTAAGCTTTCAGTTTCCTGGTGGGTGAAGCGTTACGACTAATCCGTGTAAGCTGCGACAAGGATGACAAATAAGAAAGCAATACAACTGTGGTGCTAAGTCAGTCGCTCAAAGGGACTGATCTGGCAATCTTCACCGTGACAAAACCTAAAACGCAATGTCTGTCTAGCTCCTAATTCCTGATTAGGGTCACTTGTAGCCGCCTTCCAGGGAGGTTTCAAGACCTGCGTCTTTGCTGACAGCGTCGGAGTGCTAACTGTGTGAGGACTATCGCCCGGAGCTACAAGCTAACCTCAGCTAGTGTATCTATAAGCTGTAATGGATTGAAGAGAGTGTATGTCCAAATACGAAATGGCCAATCCTGGAGACAGATGAATTAGACTACAAGTTGCCAGTGGGGTTAAAATTCAAGCCGAAAAAAGACCAAAGGACCAAGACTGAAAAAAAATGGGTCTGGTGGCCATTGAGACCGTGTTGTAGGCGCTTGTACGGAGCATTGCCTATTCTCTCAACCCATACCCAGACCGCCTCAATCAGCACTGAAAGAATCTTTAACCTTAGCAGTGTCTTCGAACGTTGGTTCCAGTATCATGCCGGATGATCAATTGCCTGTGGATTGGGTGAGATAAACCAACATTGCTTGGACAAGCAGCCCGAAGAAATCATATTATGATGGCCCCTAGACCTCAGATAGTAGAGCTCAATTGATAGTTGAGAGAATTACCTTTCTACCATACGCCTTGGAATATAGCGAGATCCGGTTTAGGAAAGTTAGACTGAGACAACTGGAATTCACTTAGCCAGTAGAATGATACCTACCAGCGAATGTATCTGGTCCAGAACTGACTCGGTCTAACAATTTACTAGTGATGGTTGCCATGGCGGCTCGTGTCAATCGTAATTTTCATTTCACATCACTGATATATCAATTATTACCTGCCAGTAGCATTTGCGATATTTGATCCATAGCCTTAGAGATCTCTTTACTACAGAACTCCCCTGATCTCAAAGGTTAACTATTAATTGATGCTATTACGCGATTCTGCGACGCGTGGGGAAAGCACCAAGCACCACATGTGTAATTCTCTCATCACTTTGGGCTTAGATCGAGATCATAGCCCAGGTTGAGGTACCGAACCGTAACTATGCATCAACAAAGCAATGCCCAGAGACTTTGATTGATTGCGTACAATGTATCTTATCGCTAGGGTTCTCACAAAGTCGTCGTCACCTAAGGAATGAAAGAATTTGCAGCACATGACGTTGACCACAGCGTTCGGGAGATTAGCACCCTCAACTATGACTTACATTTACTGCACAGCATCGATAAGTTATCAAAGCTACAGTATGATCTGGGGCAGTGCCTAGACATGGAGGCATAGACTGCAAACACAACTCACCATACATAATGTTTGAGACTTATCACAATTGTTTGCGCGCCAGAATCATTTGCCCTTGTTCAACCACCCCGGTCCAGTCCCCTGAGATGGAAGCTGTTTGTACTAACAGGGTGGCTACGCAATCCTATCCAGGGGGCTCGAAACTTTCAACCACCAACATTGATCCAGTCTCAGGGATGAAGTCAAACTAGATCAATTGGCTTGAGATAAGTAGATACTTGCTTTCAATCCTTTGTGTAGACGCATCCCACCCAAACCCCATTTTTGTGATCCAGACAGAGCACGTATAGCGGGCTAAGCAGCATCCCGAAGATGAGTGAAATCTCACTCAAAAGCCAGCTTCACGTGTCACCGTTTATCCTGTTCATTCCTAAGGCTCCATGTTGAGCTCCATGCAGTTAATTGGCCGTTAACCATCAGGAACAAGGACTTGTTTATGCTCTAGGCGCGTGAGAGCTTGCTCAATCCCCAACACGTCGGTACAGTTCGAGGTTGGAATGTATCCCTGCGTTTGGATACGCGGAAGATGCATAACTAGGCAGCACTTTTTATGGACTAGTAAAAGACGAGATTAAATTTTGACGGGAAGGAGATCTAGATTGATTGATGAACAGTAAATAGAGATGAACAAAAATGCCTATGATTCCTCAAGCTCAACTATTGAACTGAATAAATAAATAAATGAATGTCAGTGAGAATGATTCTCAGGTGTAAACTAAATCGCAATTACAATATCAAATGTGCAACCCTTCAACGAAGGTGTTTCGTCCTCCCCGCTTAGCATGAGTTCGGCGGTGAGCCCTAAGGTTGTCTGAACGAGAAAATCTTCGCTCACAGCCCGACACATCACACTGGAACGGACGCTCCTCGGTATGAACCTTAGCATGACGCTTCAGATGTTCGAGTCTTCGAAATGCTTTACCGCAAGATCCACAGCAGTGGGGCTTAGAGTCCATTGGCTTCGGAGGACGACCAGGGTTTCGACGACGAGGTCCAGGTGGCGAAGACGTGAGATGAGATGACAATTGAGTCTGAGGAAGATGACCAGACGCAGAGCTCAAAGCGAAAGCTGCAGCTTGTTGAGCACGAGACTTGTTGAAAGTAGGGGGGTTGAAATCAAGCTGGGCGACATAAGCTCGGTCATCAGCAGTCAGTATAGGGGAGGGAGGCAAGGTAGAGCCAACAGGACTGGTGACGGCCGAAGTGACGGTGCTCGCACTATGACTGGTGGTCGAGTCAGCGATGGAAGCCGATCTCTGGTCCATTGAAGGAGACGGAGACAATGATGGGGTCTGGGCCGGCCAGGCAGTAGGAGAGTAAAACGGGTTGGTACCAGCCATAGCATTCGAAGCATGAGAATGAGAAAGGTGAATTTGACCAGACTGGTGATGAGACCCAAGACTGTTGTGAGAGGTGAAGTCCAGCTTCACTCCCATAGGTAACTCAGTCTGCAATTGCAAAGATTGGACTGGAGTGTTAGGAGTCATGTAGGGGAGATAAGATGAGATTGAAGAGCACGATGATGAAGGGGTGAGCAGACCTGAAGTAGAAGGAGTTTCCAATCCACTGGTAGGAATCAACGATTCGGGATCTAGCAAACAAGGCATAGTATGCGACCTATCCATTCGCTCGGTCTCTTCGACGAGGTAGCCAGACGACGCCAATCCATAGTCCTCGTACACAGTCTGAGGAGTGCAATAAAGATGATGAGGGGTGGACATTGTCCTTCGAAGAGGAGTTGATGCAATTTCCATTTTTCAACAGTAATGTCGCAGCTCGAAGTATTAGATTAAACAAGTAGAGAGAGAGAAAGACTAAGAATTTTCAGAATTTAGCACCGTCTCTTATTCTCAACTGAAAGGTCGAGTTAGCAATAGTCAAACAAGTAGTTAGTACAACCACTGTAGTTGTTAAATTGTCCTGATGCTTGGTTGCAGGTCGTTATAAACTAAACGACCGGTTGCAAAAAGTGACTGGCTCTGGAACGTCCTAGTTTTACGGGGTGTAGTTAACCCTGAATTCGTTACACAAAGATATTGATAGTTGCTTAATCCTTAAGCAAACACTCGACACCTGTTATGTTTGTTATTAGCAAAAATGATAGGTTTCTTTTTCAAACTCCCTAAGATTGTTAACTTTTCAATAGGTAGGGAGCGCTTTTTTTTTCGAACGGACGAGGGAAGGTGCCAGTGCAAGAAGGGTCAAGACTGGTATTAGTATCCTCTCACCTTTAGACTCACAAACAACAAATGCTCCTGTCAACTGTTGAATGAACACTAAAAGTGGTTGACTTTGATTTGTATTTTGTCAACTAGTATGTATTGGCGAACTGTTGTTAATAATTTAATCTGAGGAATGGTTGTGGTTGAATATATATAATTTCAATTGGCTAGGCTCGGAAAATAGCACCGGCGCCTGTATGCACAACTATTTCTTTTGGTGAGGGTTACCTGTTCAAGTGCGACTGTGACGCGCGTTGCTTTTTTACTGAGGGTTGAAAAAAAAAATAAAATAAAAATAAAAACTAGCTAGATGGTGTAAAAAAAGCAATGTTCACAGCCTTGGAGGGGAAATATCAGTGAACAAAAGCAATGACGAAGTGACAAAAAGCAAATGGAACCTCCCCCTTCCCTTCGTTATCTAGACGGCTGAGGTCCACGCGTTGTTCGCGACGCGTCACCACAGTGGGAGACCAGCGGCTAGCTGCTGCACCATTGAAGCTGTATCGCAGTAGACTATGGGACCAGTGGGGTAAAGTGGGAGGATCACAGGCTTGTTTGTATCATGAATATATCGTAGAAGGGTCCACAATTATGGTTGATTAGATGGAGCAACCTTGGGTGAGTGACAACATTAAGTATGGACTGGGTTCTTTTTATTGCTCAGTACACACAGTCGTATACCGAGCCTTTAACAGTTTTGTGTTAACATTTCCTGACTTCCTTCACTCAGTTGCCGGCAGCAGCCGCGCAGTCAACCTACGAACTGCCAGGTGCCGCGTGGCCACTTACAGGTAAAATGGGTTTCGGATATAATATTCGCGACTGAGTACTGATTTTTTCCTTTGTCTAAGCCCTCAACCAAACTCGATCGTCGATCGTATTTTTAAAAGTTGCGCAGATATCATCACTGCCACCAGTTTCCGATGTTACGCGAGTTGAGTAGTAGGCCGCGACGCACAGTTTTCGGACTCGGTCGGCAACCAGTCCGAATGGGTTAAAGGATAATTGGAGAGGTTAATGTATGAAATCGTGACACGCGTCGTACTGTTTTGCGCTATGTCGATAATCACTAGGATGTAGCCAGGATTGAGAGCGGAATTTGGGACATTCTGTTGATAGGTACTCGAATTTGAAGATAAACACTTGCCCAAATGGAAGCTTGAAAGGATGATGAAGTTGATACCTCATTGGCTTAGGAAGGGTGTAATTGATGCATTGAATCATGGTTGAGACTGTATGCACTGGATCATTGTTAATTTCTGGGAGCCAACATATGACATGATGTCGCTTATTCTTACTAATCCGGTGGAGTTCACCTACCGGGAAACTGAACCCACCAATGAAATTTGGGTTTTGAATGATCTATCATGTTATTGTTCAAATAATTATGTAATATTAGTAACTAATTACCGTCCGCTTCAACGCTTCCCTTGGTTCTCGCCTCAATTGCCCAACCTCCCCCATTTCTACCCTCACGGTTACATATGTTTGCTATATCATAACCGGCAGTACTGTTGCTTGAGTTGTCTCTAATCTGCCACCGGAATTTCCGAGGTTACACTTCCCTGGCCATACGGCTATCTACCCCCACGACTCTCGTTCGTCATCGGTTGGTAGAATAGGCTCAGCAGGTAACGCCTCTTACCGCTGTGGTAGCCGGGACGGTAAGACGGTAAGACGGTAGGACGACAGGACGGAAGGATGATATCTGGGTAGCTGGGACGGTGGGGTGGTAGCTCACTAGCTGGGATGGTAATTCGAATCAGACCGCCATCCACATTACTACGCTGAGCAGACACGGAAATGATTGTAGAATGGTAGTGCTGCCTGGTGTCTATCACCCCACTGACCCGATCCGGGGCCACGCATCAAGGCTTACCAGACACAAGATAGGCAGAACGACCTGCCAACAAGCTTCCC
This sequence comes from Blastobotrys americanus, assembly GCA_003705795.3. Taxonomy (NCBI): domain Eukaryota; kingdom Fungi; phylum Ascomycota; class Dipodascomycetes; order Dipodascales; family Trichomonascaceae; genus Blastobotrys; species Blastobotrys americanus. Next base: position 57,443 of record PPJN03000010.1, on the reverse strand, counting down.
ACGACCAAGAGCTATCAGTCAAGGAGGCGGCTAAGACTAAAACAGTTGAGTGCAGTTGTAGATGATAGGTTAGAAAGAAGCGGGCCATCACCATGACACTTTGATGCCTCATGATCTGGATTACTGCTTCGATGCAAGAGTACCATCAATGCAATCATATGCCCACGGAGACTGTACTGTGGCAGCAATAGTATCACAGGCCCCCTACGATTGCTAGCAGGATCAACTAATTGGCGAAAGTTGTAATCTGACACGTCTCTTGTCATTTTTGCTGGCCATCAATGACCATGTCATTTACCATTTATTTGCCATTTATTTGCCATCACCTTGGGTTGTACCCTGCATATAGTACGAACAATCTGGGGCATAGATGAAGCCAAAACCAACGAGTGTTTTAGATCTCAATGTCCGCTTGGATTCCTCACCATTGGATTCATCTGACACCTGTCGGAGGCCTAATTGAAGGTTTTTTAGTACCGATTCAGAGACCATTGGGATTCGAGTTCAGTACAGACAGTTGCTAGAGGTCTTGAATCGGGTAGATCCTCACTGCGTTGGAGGCGCGCTACTGACCGACAGTTACCCGCTTACGGTCTCATTACATGAAACAACTCTGTACTCTCCACAGCTCAGGCTCTTAGGGATTGTTAAGTTTGGGCAACCGTTGTCCCGTCTTCGTTGGGCCCCTCCTACGCCTTGATGCAATTCAATAAGGCGCTACAACTCACAGAATGCTAATGGTATTGCAGGAGCTAAAAGAACTGCATACGAGGAGACGTTTAAAGATAGTGGATGTTATAGGAACGACAAAAGTATGCTGTATAATATGATTGAAATACCAACGAATCTTCTTCATCAATTGCTAATGGCAATCATGCTCATGTGAGCCGCCATAAAAATCAAACCCGCCCTAGTAGTTCAAAAAAAAAGGTAAAAATTCTACTAGGCGGTGTCTGTGAGAAGAGGAAAGAGGGGAAAGAAAGGAAATTTAGTGCGTGGGATAGATTATGAATGATCAAGTAATCAGGGCTATCAAAAAAATCTTTTAACGGCAGTTGAATCATCTTTGTATATCTTCTACTATGTTGTGTTCTTAAATCCAACTTAGCATATCATATTATAACAATTGCAGTCACAATACCAACGATAAACCTTTTAAGGGTTCTGGGCAACAAAGTCCTGTCCCTTCTTGATGTTCTTAGCAAGATCCTTCTTAGCAGCAGCCAACAGTCCTTCCTCGTACTGGTTAACCTTACCAAGGTCATGAATCTCCTCAACACCATTGGGTCCCAGAGTGACCTTGGAAGAAAAGAATTCAATACCCTCAGATTTGAATAGAGGAGAGTCAACAAAGGTAGGCTCTACTACTCCCTTCTTTCCACCAAGAGCTTCAAGTACAGAGCCAGTGAATCGGGCAGCGGCCTGAGCCATTGAAAGGGTAGCAGATCCGGCACCATCCTTAGCCTTGACAACTTCGTCACCACCAAACTGGATTCGGTTCACCAACTTGTCCAAAACTTCACCAGAAAGGTCAGGATGGTTGCTCTGAGAAATCAAAGGCACAATGGTAACACCAGAGTGACCTCCAACCACGGTGACGCCTTCCTTAGTAGGGTCAGTTCCCTGAACCTCAGAGATGAATCTGGATGCTCGCAAAACATCAAGAGTGGTAACACCAAACAGCTTCTTAGGGTCGTACACTCCAGCCTTCTTCAAAACTTCAGCCACAATTGGTACGGTAGAGTTGACGGGGTTAGAGATGATGGCCACAATGGCGTTAGGGCTGTTCTCAGCAACGGCCTTTGCAAGGTCGCGAACAATGGAAGCGTTGGTGTTGAACAAGTCATCTCGAGTCATTCCTGGCTTTCGAGGTACACCTGCGGGAATCACAACCACATCTGATCCCTTAAGAGCAGCACCAATACCTCCAACTTCAGGAGTGTATCCCTTGACAACAGAGTTGGTGTCAACGTGAGAAACATCAGCAGCCACACCGGGAGTTCCCTTCAAGTCGAACAGAGCAAGGTCAGTTACGTTCTTGTTGAGCTTGAGCAGGAGAGATAGAGGCTGGCCAATTCCACCACCAGCTCCAAGAACAGCCACCTTGGCAGCATTGGATGCGGTGGTAGAGAAAGTTCTCTTAGAAAGAGTAAGTCTTGCAGAGGAGAACATTTTAACTGTCTAAATATCTTAAACTAGGTATAATTTTCAGTAGTAGCTCTGAAAAAAACAACAACAATTCAAAAAAAAGAGCCTTCACGGTGGTCTTATTCAATTACTGTGTCCTCGGCTAGTTCGGGGGGACGGCGATTTTTCAGCCCATCCGTGGTGGAATCTTACTGAACTGGCCAATCACAGGCAGAATCACGCTAAACGTACGGCTGCGCGCATAATCCAGCCGAGGCCAAAATGGTGGGGGACATACGCGGCTGTAACTCAGGGAAAAGACGGTAAACGGCTGACCCATAACCGGTTGCTCAGGCGACAGCCGTATATTTCTACACGCGGCTGTGCACTTACATCGTATCCCGAGCAACCATTTTTAGCGCCCGGTCGGAAGAAGCTGCAGGGTTCTTGCATCCGTGGTGGATCATGTTCCACCGGCTCACGCACTGCTGCAGTGAAGCGATCGATTTACCAGCACTAAGGATTTGAATTCAACTGTTACAGGGAAAGTATAGTTTAAAATTCTGATAAATAAAAACGGTATCAGTCTTACTATCCAACAGTTCATGGATATTTAGAGATTAGTAGTCACTTTCATTTTATCACGGCACTCAATATGCAATTATGCACTTGTGGAAGTGTGGCCTGGTTGCAAAAAAAAAAAAAAAAATTGAAAAAAAATAAAAGTTTGGGTACGTATTTATTGCATGTCAAGAGAGCAACCAGGGTTCTGTTGAAGGGATCTCGCTAGTTCATTCATGAAACAACTGGGTCAGCACGCGGTTTCAATTAGGGCGGGGAAAATCTGGCGGAGTACCTTCATCCAACAACAGCTAGACCACCTGAAGTTAAGCCATCAATTTCGTCACATCGTCATACAAGGCGATCCTTCGCCTTCAGAATAACTGCAATGCAGCGGCCCACCTTCACTCACCAACAGCGTTAAGATCAAACTAATAGGCTGAGTCAACTGTACCCCGCCGCCGTCCGCAGATTGAGTATCATATCTGTACCGATCTTGAGTGTGAGGTGGTGAGTGATTGTCCTTTCCAACCCTGTGGCACTTCCTTGTTGAATTGCTGTGGATCAGATAACCTATGCCAGTTATTAGCACACCCTCTGCGAATATAATCGAATTATTGAATTAGCTGCAGTGAACTAGAGTGATAAGATCTGATGGGTAGAAATATATCACTGTCTGCACTATTATGAGCATATACCTTGATCGGTCATAGTCTCCAGTCTTGTCGTGGGATCTCCGCCCTTTATTGCCCCCCATTGTACTCACATAATTTGCTCAATCCAGCTTAATTGAAACTGATTCTGTAGTCTTGGTCACAGCCAGTCGATCTCCAGTTCCCCCTCCAAGGTTGAGCGCCAAATGCGATTATTTTTGATCTCTTTGCGGAAAACCCGAGCCCGTGGAACTACCCTTGACCGACCATCTGCTTGGACATTGTAACTCACGCTATCCTACACATGACAATTACATATCCATGATGATGGCCATTACGTCTGGGGTTTGTTCGCGGTCTCGGTCAGGGGTTCAAATGGTTGTCAAACCTTGAGAATGACAAGGGTTAGATGCTAGATGGCAGTAGCACATGCTCTGCCATGCGCATACTGTATCCTCCATGTCTCGTCATGTAGGCGTCAGCTCGTCTATCGTTAGCGCCACTCCAAGTGCAGCACTTCTGCAACGGTGAGTGTCCAAATATAGGCAAAATCATGGATCAGGAAGCACGGGCTGATCGAAGGCTAAGAGGAAGGAGCTGGATTACAAGTAACTTTGTGGCTCTTAGCGTTATCTGACAGAAAGATGATGTGAGTTATAATTGCACACTGCCACTTGTCCGCGCACAATCTGCTGGGACACCGCAGTGGCAGATGCCGAGAGAGATATTCGTATCGGACAAGGGTCCGAAAGCAACTTGGGACGGCGACGTCTGTAGGGAGACTGCCATGGTAAGTCTTAGTTTGATCCACCGATCTCGGATTTGAGACTACGGATGGAACAATTCAACCACAACTTGGGTATGGACATGACTGATTCAGGTACGGTATGATCCAATCAATTAATTATCCCTGATAATTGAGTGATCGATCTGTCAACTTGTGCCATGTTGATCTGATCTACCTAGTCTTCCCTTACTTATGTCCTGATCCCTACCAGGGCCAAGCGCCTGGTTTAGACGTCAAAGGTGACGATTTGCAGACACTTTGCGTAAGATAATGAGCGGTAATCATTATTTTTCCCCTGCGGACGCAAACACCGGTAGCAGGATAATCTGTACCCCAAATTGTATTTAGCTTATCTTGAGAATACTATGCAATGCTACCAACGAGGGCATTGGACTGTGATCTTGATTGGTGTCTGAGATCATATAATTTCACGGTGCAGCGTCGCGATTAACTGCTGATAATGGGGTAATTATCCTGATTGGACTTTACCTGGAGGCTGCGGGTTACATGTGTCAACTTTACTAGACAGAACTTAGTTTATTGACCTCCAATCTTGTGTCTACCATAAGTGACACGTTACAATCAACAGTTTCAATGTTTGGATGTAAAGGGGGCTATCGATAAATCATATTACTGCATTTATACCTAATGGGATTATAGGGATCTGAAAGTAAATTTCGTAGTCGGAATCACTACTGATAATTCGTTACTTCTGATCGTAATCACTGAGGTACTCATGGCCTCTGTGTATGTATGACGACATTTACACAGGTTGCTCCTGTAGCGTTCAAATTTTTTAATGATAAAGAAATCGGCAATAGTTTAGTGGCTAGAATTTCCGCCTGTCAGCTTCATATAAAGCAGCACGCGGGGGACCGGGGTTCAATTCCCCGTTGCCGAGCTTTTTTTTTTTTTGAAAAATGTCAATAACTTGAGCTGCAAACTGCAGCTATTTGAATCTCATCTAGGTCAGAATACAAATCAGCGGCCTCATCACGAGAAAGAGTATATTCATTCTTAGCCACAATAATTGGGCATTTGAATAAAATTGGCTTGCACTGTTCAAAGCGCAGCTGGATATGCAATTCGTATGATCTACTGGCATGACAGGAATCAAAAGTGGGAATAAACTTGTGATCCACGAATGAGTTATCCAATGGAATTGGAACATTTATAACCGATGTAATGGAACCATCTCTAGGGGACCATGTTGGATGAGAGAAGCTTGTGGGGAACGTCTTTGAACGTTCGTTTTCACAATTACCCTGATTCATGGATCGAAGTCTTTGACGGGAAGATGGGTAATAATTGAAGGATTCGAGCGAGGACGAAGAATAGGCCACGAGCTTGAATTTGACAGTGCTCAAGATCGGTGTGTACTGAACTAAGTACTCTGAATCAGCTGTAGCAGGAATATACAGTATGTTCAATTTGAGATCAATTGGCCTTCTGTTTGCAAGCACGAATGTTGGCGATTCTGGAGACAGAAGTGAAATCTGTATATCTCCGCCTCGAAAGGATTTTAATATTGATGACAGCAATCCTGACGGGTTGAGCCTTTCGAATGTCGATACCAGCACTGACCGGTCGAGTACAATTGGGGGGTAACTGGGAGTCATCTTGAGATATAACAGTTGGTATAAACTAAAATCTTTTGGTTTCAAGCCATTAGGGGTCAGCTGCTTCGGCTTGGTCAGCCTAACACGTACTCGATATGAAATAGTGAACAATTTTGAAGGAACATCCGACTCTTGACTTACATATTCCTCCGGACTTCCCACTGGGAATGGAAGCTGATAATGCAAAGGTAGGCCGTGAATGCAATGGTTGCTAGGCATGGTATGTGGAATGACAAGCGAAAATGAGAAGGTGTATTCATGTCCCACCTTGAAGACTCTTTCATGTGGATAGCCATCACTTGGAACAATGAATGAAGACAGAGAAACCGCTCTAATGAGTGATTTTGATAATGCAGCAGTTGAAAAATAAGAGCGAATGGTTTCTACTTCTTGCAAATCTAAGTACAGACGGTCAAAGGAGATGTTTTTCCGACGTGGTCTTATGACCACCTTGCCAATAATCACATCTCCCAGTTCGAACGTCGATGTCAATCGTTTATCCAATACAATAGCGATTTCAGACCCAATACCTGAGAATTGGTCGACAGCAATTCTTTTGATGGATGAGACGCTGCTGTAACCTGGAGGGTTGCCATCTTGGATGACAGTGTCATATTCTGGAGGACATGAGTCTGGCATTAAGTTACCAACAAGCAATATATCAATGTCAGACGGTTGAAGCTGGGTAGAAGTGAGTGCGATGTATAGAGAGCAGTAAGACAAGGCAAAGTCAAAGTACAGCCCAAAATACCTATTGGCTTTCTAAACGTGAACACGAGATACGTGGTTAATATATGCCGAGTATTGCTATTTATTTTTCAACAGAGTGGCGACAATTATGCAGCGTCCAACGCCAATCGCAGCCGCTACACAAATCAGTCACTATCATCCAACGACAGGCCCTTCCCGGCCACCCCGCACTAAATTTAATTTATAATATTGCTCCTAATGATGCTACAATCATTGGCAATACAATGACCAATGGGTTACTTAATACTAGAACCTTAGAGATTGTCGAATTGGTCAATCTACGAATAAATTCTACATCTTAGCAGGTCATTTCATATCGACTAGTGTCGGAACCTGTCACTTTACTGCTGTCTACACCCTCTCATAGCAACAAAAGCCAAGAACATCAAATGCAGGTTCTCAACTCACAATCTCTGCAAAGTACATATCATAGTAACAAGTTCAATTGGTTGCCGAAACATAATTTACACAACTTACAAATCAGAAGATACCGCGGATAAATTCATATGACTAATAACAAAATTGGGGTTGCCAGGGGTGCTATGAAGTATCCGTTTCTGCAACTTTTGTTAGTCACCGATAACGAACTAAAAATGACTCAAAATGAACCCTGAACTATACGAGACGGAATAGACGATACTGAACAAAATAGAGTAAAATATAGACATTGTCAGTAATATATATACACATCCATGGTTCGATTTGAGGTCTTTAACTATACCTGGCTATACCTGGGGGGGACAAGTATTTCTTAGTCGTGGCCAGTTCCCTCGATTACGGATTACGAATGACTCGAAGCACGGCCATGATGACAAATTAACCAAAGCATACCTCACGGGTAGCGAGCTTCGAGATGGGGAACTTTCGAGCAAAGAGGTGAAGTGCAGATGATGAGCTGGTGAGATGACGTTGTGCAAGAGAGAGGAAGATAGTATGGCAGCCGCATGCGAAATTTGAAATCAAAGCTGACAGTTGAGCGCCTGAAATGTTACTACATCTGTATTGAGATGGAGGCTTTGAACATTACTCATAACTTTCCTAAATGTTGAAACAAAACATTCATTACAAATATACGGATGACTATGAGGAGAAGACTTTTCATACAAGTTAGTATAAATACTAATTGCTTAACTGGACCGTGGTATGCAATTCATTTGACTTAATCAACACTTTTCAGTTTGAGATCTTAGGAGTCTAGGAACTATCACAATGATTTATGGATATCTTGCTGCCACTATGACAGGCCATCCCAATGGGTTATACAAGAACCAAAAGATCGATCCTGTAATTGATGGTTTGCCTTCTTCTTATGCTAGTACCCGATTCTACGATATTTCTAACAAGCCAAGTATATATGGCAGACCAAGAAGATCTGCTGTAGTTTCCTCGGCGTCCAGTATGAAATCTTCCAGTAGCAGCGGATCCTTGAAGTCTAGATTTTCACTCGAATCCAATTGACTCTTTACTTTATACTGACATAACTATTACGAATAATCATATCTTACCTTAAACTACACTAGGAACTTTTTAACTACTTTTAATGACTGGGATCTGTTTAGATTTGATGTAAAATTCATCTATCAACTGTCGAATAATTTCAACTCCATGCAGTATCGTACCTCCCCTCGCGTATCAATTATGCTTAGATAATCTATCACCTCTCAGCCAGCCAGCACCGACCCAATGCGGTAAACTCTTGTTTAGTGAGGTACCAAATGTACCAGACCCTTGAGCCGGTGGAACACGCAAACAATCCTAAAAAGTGGCAACTGCTTATACAGCAAATCTTATTAACAAGTCCATTATAAATTAAGGTAGTATATATAAATAAATAAATAAATAAACAAAAGAAGTAATCGTCCACGAAAACAGTTCCGTCTAAGAATGATCAGTAACATCCACCGGAGCTAAGCCGGAGCTAGATGCTCCGGTCAAGATTGAAGGTCTAAATTCAACCGCCAAACCCTCGTCCAAAAGCTACAACGTTTCATCAAGTTGTCGAGTCAATAACGACATCTGAGCCCGATTAGCGGCTTCAACCAGTATATCGAAATCTTGGGTTTGTCCCGGCATAGATGATAATGAAATGGAAGAACTCGCGTTTGAAGAATTCAACGACTCTGACTTGGAGGACGCAGAAGCCATCGTAGGAGAGCAGAACCCTGGAAATAATCCTCGTTGGAAGGGCGAACTACTGTGAGAAGGCACGGGAGTTGGAGGAGCACTCATTGTGATGAAGTCTGAATATGATCAATAACAAGACAGTCACTATTATCTTAAATTCCACCCTCTGTGAAACTTGCTAAAAGCACTTTCTTGAGATCTTTTGTTGTTCTTGTTCTTACTTTCCCTAATCTAGTCTGTACAACATCCTTATCATCCTACCCTTCCTCCCTTTATATACGCACTCCCATTTTTTCACATGAGCCTAATTAGATATCTTACATCAGAGTCCGGGGCAACTGTTGCCATATCCGTCTATATGCGGCATTGGCAGCGATCACAAAACTGGGGTTAGTCCGGACTGGCGGCATCTCTCGGTCGGTAGAAGCTGGGGCTCGTAATGATTGATGAGAGAGTAACAGTCTAATTCATTAATAAGATTCTAGAGTGGTTAAATAAACTGATGATTGAGGAATCACAGGTCTAACTCCATCTTGGGACTCAATTGTTACTGGTTACGCCGTGAGTGCTGACATGCGATGGCTTCAGAACGCCCTTCGGCTGTTCAAATAATACCGAGGCAGTTCATTAAGGAGGCAACACATCCTCGGAGCTTTCCGGAGCAAAGGTCCGACCATTTCCGAGGGTAGACAGTTTCGAACGCTGGCGTTGGTGAAGCTTGTGAACGTGGACGGATGCGGTGAATGGGTGAATGGATGAATGGGGGTGATCAAACAAGCTGGGATGAGCTGGGGGTGCTCAATTGAGTACTGTGGGCCCATTTTATTGCTATCATGTGAAGCAGAATGGGGAATCGGTGCGTGGTAGTACCCGATCACCAACCAGTGGTGGACAAACAACTGATCAGTTATTGCTTTCCTGTATGTGCAATATGTTGACCCAAGTTGAGCACGATATCTATAGGCTGAGTATTATGGGCTCATTTCATTGTTAACGTTTGGGGAAAACGATATTGTTTCCGCTACGTGATATATTATTATAGGCTACTAATTACATTCTCAATTAGATCAGTCCAGTCTGAGCCAAGTTGCGATGAAGAACCATATCAGTCGCAGCGTCCATTACAAACTTCATTGATCGAGTATCCGTAGCACAGGTATGATGAACATAAATCTGACGATTGATACTTTGATTTCGTGCGAGGTACTTCTTCTGAATAAACCTCATCACCTCACCAAAGTCTGTAGGCGGGCCCTGATAGTCAGGATAATAATCTGAAAACCTTGTCTTTCCACTTCTGAGCTTGGACTCCAAGATATCGGTCTTATTAAGAAACAATATCATGGGGGTATTCTTGAAATAGTTTGAATTGCAGATGGAGCCGAACAATTCCAAAGACTCTTGCATTCGATTGACTCGGTGGTCTTCAAATAACACTTGATCAAATTCAGACACCGCAACCACAAACAACACCGCCGTAACATTGTCAAAGCAGTGGATCCACTTCCGTCTCTCGCTTCGCTGGCCACCTACGTCAAACATGCTAAATTGGGTCCCCTTAATATGGAAGTTAAACTGACTGATGCCAGTTGTCTTGATTCGGCCCTGTAGGATATCCTCATCAGTTGCCTGAGAGTCAGGACGAGCATGATTGAACACCTTTTGGAAGTAATAAGAGGTATTAACTTCAAGCTGGAACTTGTGAGATTGGGATAAAACCTGTTTGATCCCCTTATCTTTAGTCCAAAGAGTATGGATTGCTTCAGCTACTACCATCTTTGTGGTAGGAGTTGAATCCGACTGATTGATAGCGCCCAACTCACCAGCTGAGGTGCCATCTATCTGGTATTGTTTAGGGATGGGATATTTGCGAGAGTAGTCAACATGATATCCACCTAACATTCGAGTGGTCTCCTGGTCTTCGCCATCTTTGGTATAGACCCTCATTGGATCAACTGCTAGTACTATTGATCTTAACTGGACCATCGCTGGGCTGGGATCAAGCTCACAGTTGAGCTGTTTAGCTTGACGTATTAGGATTTGCATTGAGTTCACCGTATCACACCAGATGACCTTAGAGTATTGCCGCCGTTCAATATTGGTGAATCCAGCATTGTGGATAAGTCGCATTTGTTTGATCACAGTGGATTTGCCCGACTCACCAGATCCTAAAAGTAAAACCTTGATTTTGGGAGTTTGACGAGCACGCATCATCCCGGCATCAATCGCCTGATTCCTGCGTTCGGCTTCATCTGCATCAATCCTAGGTTGTGGCCTTCGCTGGTTCTTCAATGGGATTCCAGGCTTAGGGCCTGGATTGGCCTCGGTGCTCATACCACATCCCATTGTGACTATGATGCCCCATACAAATACGGATCCGTTAATGAAGGCTTTAGTGAGTACTTGTGTATTGACCCTCACTATAAGCTATTCAACATTGACTTCTGTGTTCCAAGTTATATACTTGCTGCTAATTGTCACGCCAGGGCTGCATTAACAATTACAATGCCTCAAATCACCAGTCACCAGTACTAATTATGCGGTACAATTCTCCTTTTCGAACTCAAATGCCTACTGACAGAGACTGGGAATAATCTCACCACAAATACCTTTCGCTCTTTATGTTCTTTAACAGGGAATCCTTTCAAACAGCTTTCAATTGCTTTATTTCTGTCTCCCCTGATCTCGCTAATGTAGTGCTTTTTGAAGCCCCATTTCGGGTTCGGCTTATCGCGGTGTAATCTGAGACAGCTGAGATATTCGCAGCGGAAGCTAGATGCACGTGACCGCGAATGATTGAACCTAAAGCTGTTAGCGAATGTTGAAAGAGAGAAAGAGAGAGAGGAGTAGGTCTATAAGGACTTCCTATAGATTGATGGATTAACATTTAAACAGGCTCCAATAGCGGCCCGATTTTTATAGGCTCAATTAGCTTGAATTTAACCGTAGAAGGAGATTGTTGCTGATTCCAATAACTAAGAGCATGTCTTAACCAATGGGCGTAGGTACCAGGGATAACATCCGAACCCGGGTTATCTCTCCAAAGAGAGCCTAAAGTTACCTTGAACACTTTGAGAATCAAGCCATGAGCAAGCTTGAATCCAAAGCTTCGCTGTAAGCATCCTTCAACAATTTCACGAGCTTGCTTCTGCTCGGCAGATTCGGTGTCTCCTTCCTTTGGCAGCGATAATGACATAAGATCAAAAGCTTGCTGCCCGTTCCAGTTAGTGAAGTTGTTAATAAGTTGAGATCCGTCCCACATTTCGATCACAAAGAAGTGATCAGACACATATTGAGGACCATTCCAATTGTCCTTTTCATCAATAAGAGCCATAACCAAAGTAATAACCTGTCCCTGAATGATATAGTCCGTAAGGATCCTGCTTGCCTCATAAGGTTCCACAGTGCGACCATTGTCCTCAAAGTTTAGGGTCTGGCCAATTAATGGGACACCCTTGAGTAATGGGCTCTCATGCATTTTCTCAGTGGTGTGTTTGCCTTCCCAAAGTTTGAGGAACAGCCGGTGACAATGGTAAAAGAATGGATTGTTGGCCCTGGAACCGAGAAAATAATTAGCTAGTCCATTTCCAGAATCCTCGCCGTAAGATAACACCTCGAATTCTGAGTCCGGATTTCCAATTGTTTCGTTCCATAGTCGGTCTATGTCGCCAATCTGCATTAGTCCAACGTCAGCGTAGATTCCACCATAATTTAGTAAAAGAGGGAACCGTATGAGGTCTGAAGTGTGCTGAAGGGCATATGATCCCCCAATGGTTCGATTGGTAAATGATTCGGGGAAATTAGCTGGGTCAGTGACATTGAGAAATTGATCAATGTTAAGTTTTGACCCCGGTTCACGATCTATAACTCGAACCACCCAGCCTTTCTTAGAAAACCGTCGATGCCATGCTCGTACATTACGTTTGGTGTACGGGTGCATTGTGGCGTATCCCGAATGCCAAAAGAACCAAATGTTCTTTTCGTCTGTCATCGGCTTGGGATTCATCAGGTCGTGATCAATCTCGGACTCAGCTCGGCTATCTACCTGATCCGGTGGAAGCGTATAAAGTCCCTCCGGAATAGGGTAGGTTGGAGTGATCATGATTCTGTCCACTGATGGTATAGAACAGAGTCTGTTTAGTGGATGACTCAACCGTTGGTCTATGAACTACGACTGCGTGCTACCTCAGGGTCATTTTCATATATATATATATATTTCTTAGTGGGTGGGCCTACCAACTGAGATTTCGACTCATTTTACCGCGTGTATCTCAGCAGAGTCCCCACCACTCATTAGATCAGCACAAGCGACTCTTATGAGCTGGGACGAGTAATAGTAAGGGTGAAGTAGATAAAGAAGAAACCATAAACAAGTAACATAGAGTCGTATGTTATCAGACTAGATTCTTTTTGTTTCGAATGTCTAGATTATATCACTAATTTCTTCGCTACAATAACCAGTCAGGAACGCTTCTGTCCTCATAGCTTGATATTTGAGAGCAAAGCTTGGAGATAAGATCCCATAGCGAGTTCACAGGAGGCGTCATACGAATGAGTTAACTACGAACGAAGGTATCAGACTAGGAGTATAAGGTAAAATCATAGCATTACCATGACCTCACCATGGTTTAAACTATTCGCCGGTAGTACCGGTATCGACAGCTGAAAGTAAGGATTATAACCACAAGTCTAGATTCAAAACTCTGTTTGACTGTCAAACAGACTAGGTAGAAGAGTATTAAAAACTTACTGTAGGCTACAAAAGAACCTCAAAATACTATCAATCAAAAATACATATATCACCGCCTACCACTGAATACAATCTAACTGACCAAAGCTGATAAGCTAGTCGGCTCAATTGTTGACAGACGCTTTTAATACCGGAAGATCTAGAAACAGTTAGTATCAGCAAATGGTCACTACTTCTGTAGGCCAAACTTACAATGTATAACGCATGGATAATACTATTTTGTGGTTAGCAACAACATCTCAATAATCAAATAATAGCAACAGTGTTTCAAAGGCGGTCGTGATAGACTCATCTAACCCCGCACCCCAAATAAACAAATCTCATCAACACAGCTTAGCTAGCTTCACTTACCCAGGAATATATCCAAAACAACATAGCACAATATTGATAAGTAAATCAATGGTGCATCCAACCTCCAAGAAAACACCAAGAGGAGGGAAAATAACAGCTATTTAGTTAGAATTGTTCACCCCTCTTTATAATATAACTTTCTTCCATTCTTCCGTTCTTTCTTTTATTTTTTAATATCTCCTTACAACGACTTACCAAGAACAATCTTGAGAATATCTGAACAAGTAAGCGCCATTTCGAATTTTGACTAATTAAACTACTTTCGTTTGAATCTTTTTCGTCTTTCGTTGGGGTTTTATACTCTATCGCTCAGGATACCAGCGATCGTGGCGGTATTTAAAGGGGGAGGAGCGGCTGTGCCGCACCTTTTGCGCCTGCATCAACAAAGATTTTCGACGCCCTTTCTGCGGCTTAGCTTGCTATCATTGAAAACGCAGGAGAAGAGGCGAAAAGCAGCCAAGCAGAGATGTGATGAAGAGCAAAAACAATGGGAGGAGGAGCAAGTACAATGGGATGAGGAGCAAGGTAGATGAGGCGAAGAGTGGCTAGGAGCAAGGTAGACAAGGCGAAGAGTAGCTAGGAGCAATGTCAGTGGGCCCAACAGCAAGATCAATGAAACTAGCAGCAAGGTAGAAGAAATAAAAGAAACTGAGGGATAGAGGCGATGTGTGATGTGTGATGTATGATGTAGCGATTAGGAAGGGTAAATACAGTAAGATCGATCGTCAATTGAATCTGATTTGAGCGATAGTTAACTACATAGTAAACTAGATAGCCCCTATAGCCTGATCAGATCAGTCTCATTTTAGCTTGATAAAGTGTAAGAACCCCCGTTCGATAGTAAGACCACACATTAATTATTCTATTTAGTTAACCTACAATTCTTCCTCCAAACGAACAGCAGGATTATTCTGAATGAAATCCAGCGAAACCTTGTGTCCAACTAACTCTCGAATGTTAGAAACTCCATATTTGATCATAGTTGGTCGCTCTAATGAAAGACCAAACCCATGAACTCGAAGATCCTTTGGCAATCCCATCGCCTGAAGCATCTCAGGTCTGAACATGCCAGAATTACCAATCTCCACCCACTTTCCAAGCCCTTCATGGTATCCAAAGATCTCCATCGAAGGCTCAGTGTATGGATTATATGCAGCTTTGAATCGAAGCTTATGAACTCCCATCTTAGAGAAGAATTGTTGCATGAACCCAATTAAATCTCCCAGCGTCAGATTATAGTCTGCAATGACTCCCTCTACTTGATGGAACTCAGCCAAATGAGTAGCATCAACCGCCTCATTTCGGAATACTCGATCAATTGAGAAGTATCGAGCAGCCCTGACTTCCTTGCCCTCTTTCTTTGCGTTTTGTGCAAGGTTGTAAAGCACCTGAGCAGATACAGCGGTGGTATGAGTCCGCAAAACTAGCTTTTGAGTTTCCTTCTGAGACCAAGGATATCTATATCCAATCGATCCATATGCTCCACCCTCATGCGCACGCTTGACATTTTCAATGTACTCTTTGTCTTCAGGAAGCTTGGCCTCTACAGGGTCTTTGATGTAGAAAGTATCTTGGAGGTCTCTAGCAGGATGCTGTTGAGGAACATATAGAGCATCGAAGTTCCAGAACCCTGAATCAACGTATTGGTTTGTAGGCATCTCTGTGAATCCCATCGAGAAGAAGATATTCTTGAATTCCTCCTTGACCTTGTTAAGGGGGTGTAGTGCTCCAGTGACTGCCACTGATCCTTCAGCAGAGAAATTGTATGGCTTGAAGGACTCAGTCTTCCAGGATCCGGATTGAACCATATCAATTGTTAGATCAGTAGCAAGCTGACGAATCTCCAAGCTGAACTCGGGGCCTTTGGAGATTTCATATGATACAAGCTTGGTCTTGTTTACCAACTTTCGTTTCTTGAGCTCAGCAAGCTCCTTTTCGTTGCTTAGAGTCCCAGTGTTCTTAATGGTAGACAACTGAGTGGCAGTAGTATCATCAGGTCTTGAGCTCAGGTTCGATACTAACTTATCTCCATCTTTTTTAACCCAACCATTCTTGAATGCTCGCTGTTGCCCCAGTTTACCACTGTCACCTAGTACCTTTGACACTTCGGAGATTTTAAGTCCGTCCATGGCCGTAGTGACCTTATCGAACAATCTAATCTCATGTGATCCATTAGAAACGACATCAACACCTTCTGAAGTCAACGTCCAAAGGTCGCGTTCAATTGGTTGAAATTGAACCATCGATCTCGCCGCTAGCGACGTAACAGCCGCCTGGATCTGAGTCGAGTCGACATGAGGGAAGGTAGCTCTGGAATCCACAATCACCCCGGATTCCGTCTCTCCTAGGGTCTTAAGGATTGTATGAGCAAGTTCAGACATCCTGTAATATGTTGAAGATATTGTTCTGTTTACAATTTAACTAAGTTATCCCAGATATCACCGCTGTCTCAAATACCAAGATATTAAGAATATAACCCGTTGAATTTTAGTAACACCAGTTCCTTCTCCAAGTTCTTATCAAAATAAATGCTGGCTTAACCCACGTTTGAACTTCTACACAGCTCTCGTTATTCCTGGTCAATCCTGGTATCACCAGACTCTACTTTTTTTGCCTGATACTCAGTCAGTCAGCGGGCTGAAATTTCGGTTGAAATTTAGTCAGAAGACCGGTCGCCCCCGGCGTATACGTCGTCACCGATAATAGTAAACTTCGTCACTGAACTACTCACACATACAAGAAACTATTGAAGGGGAGGTGAAGAATCCACCGGAAGAGACAGAGAGCGAAGGGAAGAGGCAGAGAGAGGAGAGTTTTGAATGGTCGGTTTACTAGGAGAACCAAGTTTATGACATTGAAGAGGTTGTAGTGTTCTGAGGACCAATATTCATTTAATTAGAGCCGAGAACATATTCACAGCTAATTGTCCAAAATCGAACGTCGTAGCTGACCGAGTCTGTTAAAACTCTAAGGACATATTTGGGGGCAATCTGGGGGGACAATCTGGGGGCAATCTGTACAGACATTGTCAATTGAGACGAGTGATACGAAGACTGGTGGCTCATTTACTCTATTTATCAAAATGGACTCCGATCGAACCAAAGAATTCAGCCAGCTTACTGGCGAGTCTGTTCAGGATCCCGGAAACACTCAAGTTAAAACGTCAGAGCCTGTTGCTACCACTTCAGGTAATGCTGCCACGAATGAAGGAAACCAGAAAGACGAGGAGCGAAATTCTGTTCAAATTAAGACCGAGCTAAATGCCGAAGCTCAGAAAGCTGATGACGACGACGAGACTTCGAGCGAGAAATTAAGCCCATGTTCGGATGAAGAAGCTGATCGTTCACTTTATGGCAATACAGCAGGTCATGTTGATACTACCGGGTTTCCAATAATCTGTGTAATCCCTGAGTGTTCTGAGGAATTTTTTACAGTAGACGAGCTAGCTGCTCATTTGAAACTTGCTCACAGATTTGTATGGGATCAGGCCAATTCAATTGTTACTAACGGTAATGGAAGAAAGAAGAAGCAGACTTTTCCCTTTTCTGAGCCTGTGATTCTTGGTGGTGGTAAAATCGAAACATACTCTAGCGAGAAGAGCGTGTCTAAAGATTCCATTGACTCGTCACAATCCGCAGATCCGCGAGCCGAGATAGTGGCACTTAAAAGAAAACTAATCTGGGCTTTACAATTGAAGGCAGATTTAGATGAGGAGTTTGACCAGGTTAAAAGAGTTCGCACCAGCAATTGGCTTCAAAAGGAGTCCCTAATGGACAAGATAATAGCTAAACAAATTGGCCAAGAATCTGACGAAGTTGCAACGTTTAAGTCTACCCAACTAGGGGGCTAGCAGTCTTCGATACAGTTATTCTAGACATGATCTTATTTATTAATGAGTTGCATTATATTACTATTGTTTGTTCTATTAACTTTTGAGAACTGCCTTTACAATCTTCTCAACCTCTTCTGGATCACCAGTAGGCACCCGAGTTACCTCAATTCCTTCACCGAAAGTATCTATAATATCCTGGAACTGGTTCAGGGTAACTTCATCGTATACAAACGTAATAGATACTCCTTGTCGTCCAAATCGTCCAGTTCGACCAATTCGATGGAGGTAAGTCTCGGGATCTGCTCGACCATCTTTGTCAGTAGGCACATCGTAGTTTACCACCATCGAAACAGACGCGATGTCAATTCCTCGAGCAAGTACATTGGTCGTAATCAAAACTTTGGTGTTTCCGTCGCGGAAGTCATCCATTACTCGGTCTCGCTCAGCATGTTCCAGGTTACCAGTAAGCACCGCCACCTTATGCTGTTCGGCTGTCAGCATCTTATGAAGTCTTTCAGCGGTCTCCTTAGTTCGAGTAAAGATAATTGAAGATCCAATTGTTAGAAGAGAGTATAGATCAAGTAGAACCTCAAATCTTGATTCGGAAGAGTCACAGTCCATGTACAATTGCTTGATAGCTGCTACATTGAGTTCTTCTTGCTTCAGTCGAATCTCGTTAGCATCAGGCACAACTTTGAGGGCATAATCATACACTTCGGATGGGAAAGTAGCAGAGAACAAGACCAATTGAACAGATTTAGGAAGCAGCTTCTTAACTCTAATACACTGAGTTCCAAGTCCTTGTAATGCAAGCATATTATCGGCCTCATCTAAAACGAAAACCTTTATATTGTCAACATTTAGCTGACGGCGCCTAATCAGATCCATTACAGTTCCAGGAGTACCTACCACTATGTTTGCATTCATCTGCTGCCCACGAGGCACTGATTCAGGGATAGCAAATGCTGTGGTGATATCTGTGTATTTACCCATCTCATTGATAACTTCCATTGTTTGACGAGCCAGTTCTCGAGCTGGGGACAAGCAGAGAGCTTGAACTGTTTTTGAAGATGAGTCTACTCTTGAAAGCATTGTAAGTGCGAATGCAGCGGTCTTACCAGTACCAGACTGAGATTGTCCAATCATATTTTGAGGGGGGTTCTTAAGCAGTAGTGGTAGGGCCTTCTCTTGGATTTTGGATGGCTTGGAGAACTTCATTGCGTACAGACCCTTGAGCAGGTTTTCCGTCAGTCCTAATTCTTCGAACGACTTGACAGAGTAAAGAGGGGAATCAGGGTCTGCTTGAAGGTCAGTTAGTTTAACTTTGACTTCATAGGATGACTTAACAAGTCCGGAATCTGTGGGGGGTTCGTTAGATGATTCATTAGACGCAGACTCGGTGGAGTTAGAATCTTTCGACTCGGTCACTGGAGAAGACTCAGAGCTGTTGGGCTTGTCAGAAGGGATCGAGGTCTTGTCTGTTGACTCAATTGGAGTACTAGACTCTGATTCCTTATTACTGCCAGTAGAAACATCAGCTGAAGTTTCTTCGTCAGTTCCAGCTATAGGCTTTTTGTCAGACCCAAGAGTTGAAGCTCCTTCATCTTCCTTGGCCTTCTTCGCTAAGGTCAAAGAAGACAACAAGTCTGCAGCCTCTGCATCTTCAGCATCTGGCTCTGGTTTTGGATTGAGTCTATCTCTAAGGGAGCTCATATTCTATGCTAACGACACAATATGTTGTCGTTGGTTACCTTGATTACAGGAAATTCCACCCTCCAGCTTCTCGGCCTCTATCGAACATCAACACGCTAATTTTTTGGAAAACCCTAAACCACACGGCTGACAAGATTTTCAGTGAAGTTGAGTAGTAGGAGCTGACCAAAACATTGAAAGCTATTTGTGCAATTAGATAGCCCTCAAGTTCTATTTAGCATTGTCTGTCCACACTTTTTCTGACCAAGTTATTGGAATGACCCTCCATTTACCTCGATCCATCTCCACTTATTTTGAGATTGGAACATTGTTAATAGTCTTGATATTCATCAATCGTATCTAGCCGCTTTGTATTGATACCCTTCATAGTGTCAGCAGTGACAATAGAATGATGTGTATAATAGTCAATTGTCCCGAGACTTTATCATCTTAGTCAGTGGACTGACTAAGTGTTCGCCATAAAGATAATAGAATGCACCATGGGGGCGACTACGTCTTTAGAACATGTTAGTTGGTATTATTTGACTGCGTTATCTCTCAGCTGTCGGGTGACTCCCCACAGCCCCAAACCCCCAATACTAGGCTTACGGCTCAGGTTTATTATGAGCCACGGGATAAAAAAATACGGGGGAAGGCGAAACGAGAACCGAGTCTCAGGGTTACAGTTTGAGGACTGATGTGCGAGTAAATGGGGCATTACTACAAACGATCAGAAAACATTACATCGAAATTGGTACGATCAGTTAAATACGAGCCCAAACAAGTCTGTTTTTGTCTTTTCTAATGTCCTATGAGCCAATCGTTACCAAACAGTTGTCGCATGGAAAGTGCGGTGGTCAATGATACCCCCACCTTCGGCACCGACTGGCTCAGAGTGTTTAACAGACCCGAAAACCGGTACGAGTGACTAGAAGGGCAAAAAAGGAATTGCAGTATAAAGTAAATATCAACCTCATCACACCATGACTCTTAATAATGATTTTAGATAGTCGACAATAGTTTTTATTACTCGCCTGTGGCTCGCCCGTGGCCGAACTCACCTCCATAGCCTGTGTCTCCCACTAACCCCCAACTATCCCATACACACGTTTTCGGTTACCCCATCCTGCGATAATGCGACACTGTGGCTGAAGAAATGTGAGTAGGTGCGGAGTACTCCGAATACACTGAAGCGGTAAATAACCGTTAGTAGGAGGCCGGAATTGAGGAAAGTTATATCGTGGATTCATGAGGATTTAGATGAAAGTTATGAAGTGTGTTTCAATATGATCTCAAGCCAACTGTAATAAATATGTAAATAGATAAGATGATTAGAGGATAATAGTCGTTAAATATTCGTTAGTGCGTTGTCATTAGTTGATGTCATCCGGTTGCCAGTCTAGTCCAAGTCGGCTGTATAGCTTTGATTGAACTTGTACCCATACTGCATGCTTCTCAGGTCTCGACAGAGAAACCTTCTTAGTCGGAGCAGTATGATTCTTGAGAGTAGAAGGAAAATCCGGCGAAGTAGAAGACGAAGTAAGTAGAGCCTTCTTGAGAAGAGTGGACGAATTAGATGATGGAGATGGTGGCGATAGAGTGATCTTATGAATAGGAGTGGCCTCGGCTGCTCGTTGACGCTTGATCATTCCACATACCTTCTTGTAGTCGATTCGGCATTGAGCTTCACAGGCAAGGTTAAGCAAGTAGTTCTCAATAATGTTTCTCCACTCACATTTGGTCAAGCTATTGTTGCACTCCAGGCTGAACACTGTTGATCCACCATCACTCCCTCTTCGTTCAGTTCCTTGTGCTCGTTGTCGAGCAGCCTGAACAGTGTACTGGGCAGTTTGAACTTTGAACCGTCGGTCAAACCCATGCTCCTTATAAATATCAGAGTCCACAAGGGTCTCTACAATTTGCTCATCCGATGCATCTACTGGCAAAACCACAACACGATACCCAGGCTCCACCACCGTCGGTACAATGCCATTCCATTCCGGCCTCAACCGGTCAACAATCAATAGAGATCTGACATCATTCAGCTGCCAGTCTACAATAGCGCGATCACTAAATAGTGGTCGCCCCAGAGCATTCAGTTTTGTTGGGTCTGCCAACAAATCTGCGGTATACATATCAGAATAATCATTTGGTAAAACCGATCTCAGTGGTAAAAATACTTGTCGGGTGTTAGAGGTATTTGAGGTGTCTACTCTTGTCAAGGACCCCGAAATTGATGACGACGAAGACTTTAAAAAATCTGGCTCTAAGCTAATACTTCGAGGGGTTGAGCTAGCACTTGGTGCTGGGGACCCAGTGTTAGGCGTCCAAGCTGGATCTGGAGTCCCACTACGGGGTGATGGTAGAGATGCTAGCATCTCGTGTCCAAGCTATCTAACAAGATTCTTGACAAGCTAGAGTCCCTGATTCGCTCGCGTAAATATAATAAACAGAGTAACTACTTTAAAATCTCGTTCGTAATCCGGGGTCACATCCCTCGGCTATATATATATTTATTCTTTGAACTCTGCTTCCGCAACAACAAAAAACCTCATTCATCCCGTTCCCCCACATTTAGCATTTCTCCGCTATATTGCTTTTTTTTGCTTAGGTTTTGTTTTGCTAGTATTCGTGACGGGGTGGTACCGAGCCACTTCGGTCGCTTTCACGCGCGGAAGGAAAAAGGTATTACCGCTTAGCTTGTGCGGAACCAGACCACTCTGAGTGGTGCCCTGTGGGGTCCGGTAACCCGTTAGGGAAGCTCGGGAAAACTTCGGGGCATGCGCTCCGGGACTTTCCGTCATGATTTAGGATGAACGTGAAGGCATAGATGGCGATTAGAGAAGGACTGAGACCAGAACAGAGAGAGGGAATATGAAGTCTAGGATGACTAACAATAATTGCAACGAGACATCCCACCGGAAGTGGTCTTTTCACCTCATCGAGGTTTTTCTAGACTAGTGCTTCGAAATGTACTACTATCATATTCGGACCATATCCGTGGCAACACACGGCTGGGTAGCCAATTGTTAACCGGATTCGGCAATTAACTCCGCGAGAATGATTAGGAGCAAACTAACTACTAGGAAGATATTGGTAACAGTTCGGAGATAGTGGCCGAGGAAGTCGAGTAAACATGGGTGATGGTGGCCGAATGGTGGCCGACGGCGATGGTATCATGAATTTGTGAAAGTGTTATTGAAACCACGGAGTTAACAATCTTGTTTCAGTCCGGGTATACGGAGATACCTTGGCTCTTTGGCTCCTTGACTGGTCACAAATAACTCAGACTGATGATCTATGACAGAGAAAGACCACTGCGTGATCGAGAGACAACAGATAGGTAGGGGAAAAGCTTAATTGGTACAGTTAGTAGATTAATTAATTATTTTATCAAAAACAGTCGTTTATTTCCCAGCTTGACGGATTGTCCTCATAAATTATTTGTTCTCCATGGAACATGCCTCGGCTTGCCATACAATCCGCCTTAGATCTGAGATGTGGTTACACTTAGTGTACATTGTGCAACCGAGATGGCTGAACCACACACCACTCCGAGCCGAGTTGTGCAATAGATAACAACCAGCGGCTCCGCCCTTGCACTGCAAGTTTACCCCGGGTGAGATCGATGTGACAAGGCGGGCCAAACCACAAATCGTAACAAGATCACAGCAGGAGCTATCAGCAGCCATATTCAGCATGATTGACCCCTCTCATGAAATTATCCCTGAGACCCCTTGTGTGAGCTTTTCCGATGGAATCCCTTGTCGGAATGTCATTCTACCTTGAAACTACTGCAGGGAAATATTTTATGTTATTCCGATAGCCGCCGCCACTGCCGCTCGTGAAATCGACTCACCACCCCCAGAAGTCACCAAACTGCGGGGGAAAATTGACTTTCAAGACTTTGATTAGGAATATACAAGTAACTTTAACATGATATGGAGTCTTTGTTGCCGAAGGTTTCAACATATGTCTCAGCAGTTGCGTGATACTCCTCTCTACCCCGCATTTTTGGACCCCCAAAACCACCACCAATATCGGAAATGCTTATTTTGGTGACCATCTCATCGCCGCGTAGCACATGAAAGTTGGGACAAGGGTTTGCGATAGATAACCCATGCACCGGGTAGCCGCAGAACCAGAGTCAGAAACAGCATGGAAGGCAAATTGGTGATCCACGATTACTGGCCAGAAATCATGGGCAAGCCCCTAGCCATAAAGCCCGAATATATGCTGCTCTCAGGTCTCTTATCACTTCTGACAGCTTTCGATCGGGTAGTGTCATGAGTGTGACAGCGCCTGAATCTACTAATCCTTAGCCCCTCCGGCTATATGATATTGGGGGTCCTCACCTCCCTATCTACCCCCCCACACGCCTCCACTTTTCTTCTCATCCACATATACTTCCGGTGGCTAATGATTTGGCTTATCATTGAATCACCCTGCTGAAAACTGCCCCGATTGGCCGGAGGATCTTCCACTCTGGCCACCTATCGTAGACACAATACAAGCCGATCACAACTACGGACGCCAAATTGGCCCAGACCATACCACAATGAGGAGCATAGTGTTCATCGAATCTCGAGCTGGGCTAACCATTATTCTGTGAGCATTCAGTTTCGTCTTGACGCAGCGTTACATTGTATTCTCTGCCTTCTCCGTCGTCTGTAACGACCCTAATCGGTACACCTTAACCCCACTTTAAAAAATATGGGCGCATGCTGTGGCTTGTATTTTGGCAATTCTCTCGCATAGTAGACGCAAGGATGTATTCTAGAACTAATGCGTCCTCTCTAGCCCATGCCTCATATCTGTAAGCCTCCAAATCTAATGAACTCATTAAGGGGGATCGATTTTAATGGAACAGGGATTACTAGGTCTAGGAGCAGACGAGGAAACAACCAGGGGTTAATAGTGCTTAGGAGCGATTGAGTGGGAATCACACACACTCCGGCTTATTCTCGTGTGTGGTAACTGCGTGCGCCGTACGGTTGTATATAAACTACGTATAATTTCAAGATTAGAGAGGTCGGTGACCAGGAAAGGTGTTCATTTGGTCGACATGGCAACGGATGTAGGGAGGAATGTCTGTGATACAGTGGATTGAAGCAGCGAATACAACCAAAGAAGGACAGCTAGATTGGTGATGGTTGCGGTTGAATGATCTGAAATCATTCGTTGACAAGTCAACCGATTCTGCAAACAAAATAGAGCATACAAGCGGTACTATTTGTTTATTTGTTTGTCAATGTCTGTTGTTCGTGCTGGACCCTCAGGGTCTGCTCTACTGTCGACAGCTCTACATGGAGTCATGATCCCTAGCGTGTTGCTAGTGGTTGGTGTGGCCATTGTAGATAAATCTTACACCGTTCACGCAATAGCTGGAGCATTAGCATTAGCGTTTTTTAAGTTCTTCCGTGGCAGGCGACGAGGTGTCCTCAAATCGTCCAAATTCTCCGAGTTTGAGTTGATCGAACGCACCACTCTCGGACCCTATGGAGTGTTAATGAAGTTTGCTCTTCCGTTGAACAATCAGGTACTTGGTGCTCCACTAGGGCATGCAGTAGAATTGTCGATTGAAGATGAATCCAATGGCCGAAGCAAAAGTAGCAAGTCAAATAGAGGTGGGAAAGCTGAAGGCTCCTCAAATTCGTTAACCCGTTTTCAGGGACGTCGCCGTGTACAGGTTCCAATTACGTCGGATCTAGACGCTGGATTCTTCGAAATAATTGTCGCTCCTAGGGACCCTGTTGCGACTCTTCAAGAACATGAGGTCGTTTGGGCTCGGTTGTCAGAGTTGAGTCCGGAATTCAATTATGAGCCGAACACAAATCTGAACGTTATTTTATGTGCGAACCGAGGTGTTTCTGTCCCACTGGCTTTACAGCTAGTCAATTTCATTGTGAGGACACCACAGGATCTAACTAATATTAACATGATAGCTCTCACTGATCGTACTGATCGACTAGACCTTTTGGTTCCTGCAGACCTCGACGAGATATCTAAAAAGTATCCCCGATTTCAGTTACATCATGTGTTTACTTCACCATCAGCTCCAGACAATGCCGACACCATTAGCTGGTCTGTGGGACCCATGACTAAGGCTATTTTAGACGCTCATCTCAAACAACCTCTTGACTCCACTGGGTCCACAAACTTAGTAATTGGATACGACGAAGCCACCATAATGGCTCTACATGAGTTGGGTATCAATGCGTTCTTAGTATCTGAGTCCAATAATCCATTGACTAGCCATTGACTAGCCATTGACTATAAGCCATTGAATAGTGGTTGATACGTTCCGGATTGGTAATCACGGAGACAGAAGCCACAGTCACTAACCCCTTATAGAATTTTAATGACCCATTTCTTTCCATACTCTAATACAATTTTTTTATTACTTGTACCGTTCCTGTCAAATCAAACCTCACCTAATCACAGGATTACTATGTCTTACTTGTAGCCGCACGTATATTACAGCCGTATTGCTTACCCGGCCTCTCACTTCACGTTCGCCTAGCCAATCGAAAATTGGACATTTTCGTCTTTGATTTATACGGGCAGTAGTACGAATAATAGCATCCTAACCAGGAACCCCCGCAAGAATGGGTCTGAAATCATTACCGGAACCTCGTAAGTAATACTAATGGGAACAGAAAAGGTGTACTGTGGATGAATTGAAAGATTGGCTAACATTTGAACAGTTTCCGAAGATGAAATGAAGAAGAACGATATTCCTTTAGTATGGAGAGATCGGTGTTCCTCTTTATTAGTTCCTCTTAACAAATGTCGACGAGAAGGCTGGTTTCTTCCCTGGAACTGTCAGGAAGAACGACATGCTTATGAGGAATGTCAGTATCTTGACTTTAAACGACGAGTCAAGGAGTTGGAGGAGCTGAAGAAGCAGCAGGAACAGAACTAAATCGGCCTAATCCCTAGGTTATTTTTTTGTTGACATAACGACATTTTTAGCATAGATTCTGTTATTTAATTTAACCCTTGAGTTCAAAGACCCTTGAGACTCATAGGCTCTCCAGCAGTATTTTTCACAATTTGACAATTCAAGATACCACCTCTGAGCATTTTCAAGGATAGGATTCTCATCCTCTCATCTTCGTTGACTCTGCAGACTATTTGAGAGTACACCTGTCTATCTCGTTGGACACCGTCATCAATAAATATGTATTATGCTATCGTACATGTACTGGGTAGTCTTTTTGGGGATCATATCAAGCCCATACTCTTCTAACACCATTCACTAATTGTCCCACTATAAGGGTGACAGACCATTGTATATAGAGACTATGTCTATTGCAACCAGCAACCGAAATACCAAGATTAAAAAGCATTTGGTTAGGTCACCCAAGAGTTCCGTAATTCTTAGTTGGCCGTTCAGAATCGCCATTCAGAGACTGGACACCATAACCCTTGACTGGAGCGTAATTATCCAGTTGAGTAGCAGACCCTAAGGATCCTCGGCGTTGCCTCAAGATCTTTGCAGCTTCGTCTTTCCCCTTTCTCTTGACCATCTTGGCATGGCTTAGACCACAAGCATTACACAGAGTTCTTGCACCTTCCGGTCCTCTCCTCCACTCCGGGGTTTCGGTTATGCCACATTGAAGGCATCGAGTTTCCTCTCCGGACCCTTGACGGATTCTTTTCTTGGATTGCCTACGCTGACCAGACATTGAAGCATCCTCATCGTTCAATCGCTTTGAGTCCATCTCGATTGACC
This sequence comes from Blastobotrys americanus, assembly GCA_003705795.3. Lineage (NCBI taxonomy): Eukaryota > Fungi > Ascomycota > Dipodascomycetes > Dipodascales > Trichomonascaceae > Blastobotrys > Blastobotrys americanus. Next base: position 30,459 of record PPJN03000010.1, on the reverse strand, counting down.
TTTCAGGTAAGCTGGAACTATGACGATGCTGCGTACCGCTAGGCAGATGATGATGATGGAGTGCTGCTGGCCCTTCATTGCCTCCATCTATCATACAAGGGTTGGCTTGAGAGTTGGCTTCGCCATTGATTGATCCCGAGAGAGTTCGTGAATGTCGCACAGAACCCTGACCGAGGTTTTGGTTGAGAGCCGCAATTTCATGTTGATTTTGAAGCTGAAGATTTTGGACCTGTTGTTGCTGCTGGTGTTGATATGGTTGAGCTTGAGGTTGAGACCGAGGATGAGATTGGTGCTGACCATGCTCATACTGACCTTGAGTCTGCTGAATTTGAAGCTGGCGTTCTAGATCATATAGTCTTTGGTACCAATACTCTAATAATTCTGAAGCAGCCCTGGTCCTGGTGATTAGCGCATGCAGATTCTCAATACTAGGTGCAATGTCCATGTTCTGAATAGCTGAAGAGGCAAAATAGTAAACATGGCTTCCAGTCTCCAAGAGATCAGGAAGTCTGGAAGGAATATCAATCTCAGCTACAATACTTCTATATGCCTGGGCAATGTTGATATGATTTGCTCCAGGATAATGAACCAATGATGGCGGTGGTGGTGGCTGCCCTGATGTTGCAGAAGAATTATTAGACTGAGTATGCGGGAAAACAGGAGGAGCAGTTTGTGCTGTCTGGCTATTAGGAGAGGTTGCAACCGAATAGTTTCGAGGTGGGGCCACGGAAGACATTTGCGGCCCATATACTAATTGTTGTGGTGGTTGTGCCCCATTCAATGGAAAGCCAGTGCCTGTAGGAGTAGGTGGAAATGGATTGTGAAGAGGAGCACCTGGCATGGTGCCATGTCGGAGTAAAGGTTCAACCTGAAGCTTTTGTGGTTGGTCATAGGGTCGATGTCCTCCTGATTCTTCCGTATTAACCACCAGCTTGCGGTTGCTGTTCACTGGATGTGTATCAAGAGGAGGCGTTGGTCGGTGCCTGTCAACCTCCGAAACGCTGTGTGGGGGCGACGCATTTTGGTTCAAGCCTGAATAAGTTCTGTCGATTGAAGCTTCTTGACCATTAACACTACCTGTATAGCTTCCTCCAGAATCTGATGGCTCATTTGCTCTACCCTCTACATTCTGTGTGCCTTGTTGATGCTGGTAATGATGATGATGATGCTGCATGGAGTCTGTCCCGGTTAGTGATCTCATTGACACTGAATCAGGAGACCCAGGAATTGAAGATGACGACGAAGTGGAAGAGTTCCGATGAAAGCTGCCAGAGCTTTCGACACTGCTAGTGCTTCCATGCTTTGTACCTCCAGATGATAATGACCAGTTAGCCAAATCTGTTGACGCTCTGGGAGCAAAATTCACAGAATGAGCCCCTGCAGACTGAGCTGCAGATTTATTGCTCGTAAACGCTATCGTTGCTGGTGCTGGTGGTTGGTATTTGCGCGGAGCAGGTAATGGAGACCCAGGACCTGAGTCAGGCGGACCCATTGGACCATAAGATCGTATCTTTCCTGAAGATAGGTGCTCTATAGAAGGCAAACTATAATGTCAGCATAAATTCCCAATCATAAACATACCCAATTAAATTATACTTACCGTTTTTCGGTCATCATTTTGTCACACAACGGATTTCAAGACTGCTAGAGCAGAGATTCATAAATGGGACACCCAAACCAGATCAATCAAATTAACGAATAATAGAGTTCAAACAAGCCCGAGCTATGGTATAGACGGGTCGATTGTTTAAGTGAGTCTTGAGTGAATGTCAAACAGAATCAGTAAATGTCCTCGATCCAGTCCTCCGTCCCTTATGGGTTCCTTCTCTGGCGACCGAGTCGCACAACAAGTTATATATTAACCTCAAGTGAGAGTCCAGGAAAGGAAGGTTTGTTCCAAGTGGTGATCCAATTCGAGAATCCCTATTTAGATTACGAATGACCAAACAAGGTAGGCCGAGTAATTCAAGCAACCAGTTGAACCAGATGAGGTCAAAAGTTGGTTTTTTAATCTAAGCCAAGGGTGTCTAAGGTTTTGCTCCTCCTCGTGGTGATGGAAGGCAGATATTATTCCACAAGGATGGAAAGTCAATGGATCAGACAAGCCCAGCCTAATAATAATGGTTATCAGGGTCTCAATGCCTCCCTGATAGGACACTGATGGTTGACAGAGGGTAATGGAAGTTCGACTGGACGAGACGTTGTAATCAATTGATACTGTCTGAACTAAACCCCCTAATCTAATTAGACCAGCTTCAGACAGCAGACAAAGAGCGAACGAAGCTCTATCAATCTAGTCAATTAGATAGAACTCAACAACAGTCAAGAAGGATAAGATCCTGCGATCTGGATGGACCCAGAAAAAAAAGCAGGAGGCAATGGATCCAGCCAAAAAGACTACCACTTCCGAACCAAGATAGGGTTTAAAGTGCCGAGCCTAATGAATTAAACAAGAATCGAGCCCTTGCTGACCAGCAAGAGAAGAAGAGGAGATTGCGCTACAATTCCCGCTGAATTAACCTCAAACTTTGGCCTCTGTGGAGGTGAAATCTATGTGCTTTAGTTGTAGTAGGCAGATTTCGGCCCAATACTCGATTCAACCCTCAATAATTTGGGATAAGGACCCATGGAATTTTGCCATGATCGTGGGATTCGGTGACATAATATACATGTTGATTCTTCCCAAACAAATACCGGTGATTTGACAACATTCTGCCCTGTCCCCTGCAAAACAGTGCTGCAAGATCAGTGCCTGGCAAGGGTCTGCGTTCACGAGGAACCTGGAAACCAGGGCGAATCGTGACTATGGACTTGATAGATGCACTAAAGCAGTTTTAGCAGCTTGTATGCGTCAATCGATCTAGATTTGTGCATACGATGAGCATTTTCATGCCGGATCGCATTGGTGCCAAAAGTATGCCAGATCAGAAGATGAGACGACAGTAAGAACAACACCAGGAGCATGTTTCAACCCGTTAGCAGGTACCCCATTCATTGTAATCCCGATATGAAATGTACCCTGTACCATAAACACACCTGGTCCGTGTCTTAACCATCAAGTTGGATTAATCCTAGTGCAGTTAGATCAACCTAACACCGTCACTACCCCGGTGTCAAGGCATGGCGTCCACTATCGACCTTGGGTAAAATCGCGGGAATCAAAGGCATGTCAATTGAGTATGCGTGGCCACAGCCTGTAAATCTCCCATTCTTGACATTCCCATCATCTATAGCAACGTACCCATCTGATGTCTGCACCTTTGGTCCCAACCCCGGTCAGTTCTCAGTGGGTTCCCAGTCATGCCTAAGCAGATTCCCAGTCGCTCGTCCAGTAAAGTGGCTATGTGCGCGATCGATCTTGAAGATCAACTACTAGCGACGCAGTTGACGTGGGAGATTATCTGATCGGTGCGTGAAGGATAGTTGTCGAGTAGTGGGAAATCGTTCAGCTTGAATTTCAAGGAGGTTTCAGTACGGCATTTGTTAAAGGGGGAAGAATGGAGATCAAGCGATAGACGTCCCCAGCCGAGGTAATCTGAGTGAGAGTGAGTGGGGATGAGGGTGAGCGACGGTGAGACTAATTGACTCAATGAACGATTGCAAACTGTATTATCATATTATACTGATATCAGACGATGTTATATTAATGTAAGACCGATAATATTTGATGCTATGCTCATATGCTCATATATTGGCATGCTGACATGTTGACATGCTGAGATTAGACCGATATTAAACCGATTGTATGATAGAACAGATCGTACGCCAATGACAGATCGTACGCTAGTGAATTCTCATAAGCTAATAGTTAATGGCATCTACACAATGAAGTCTTATCTGGGCTATCTGATCTTAGAGCCAAATATTTGAGATTCGAGCGTTCTTGATTTAGTGACCACAGGTCGTGTAATCGACAGATCGTAAGGATTGTAGTCAAATCGGGAGGGTTTCATCGAGTCAATGGATCGCTACTGGAGATGAACGGTTTAATTCAATCGACCATACAAATCACTAGTCTACCTGGTTAGGTTACACCACTGTAACAACATTGATACTGCGCTAGGAGTAGGATTAAGGTGGTCACTACCCCTACCTTATTATAATATTCTTAACATCTAATACGACGGTATTATATCCGGTCAAATAATACATCTCCACACGTTGATTTCTTCGCTGATTGTTGTGATTCTCCCAGGGGTACAAGGTTATGATGGCCGAGACGCAAGAAGATCATACTCCTGCGCAAGGCTATTAAGCACGAGTAAACATCGATCTAAGTTGGTTCAATTGGGTTAGTGAGCGATTGTTGAGCTGACGTATGTTTTGTAATATCACATGTAGTCTATGTATGGATTATTCGTCTACCTCTTGGTCTTCATCCTCTCCTCATACTCTACTCATCCTCTTCTCGTCCTCTTCTCGTCCTCTCTCGTCCTCTCTCGTCGTCCTCATCCTCCTCTTTTTATCCTCAGCCTCTTCTCCCCACATTCCCCCAACAAAAATATACGGGAGATATACTAGAATCACATAATTATACAATTGAATAGGCTCAAAATCGAAGTGTTATGTACTGAATAAGGTTTGATTCACTACAACAAACAAAGCTTGCAACTTATTCATACTCGTGAGTGCTCGTGTCTTTCGCCCAACCCAGCTATCACTGAGAGCGAGTGATCCCAGGCATACGCTGTGTTGAACAAGTGTGAAGTTAAGATATTGAAATTCTGGAGCGAGAGACAATAGACGGACAGTAGACCACACAGGCCAAAGAAGTTAGAAAGAGATTCAATATTACATCCAGAGATCTATCGAGTAGTCTCTGTGGTGTGCAGTAATAGTGCATGGATAAAATGAAATCTGGAGAGATAGTCGGAGATAGTCTGAATTCAGATCCCAATGAAGGTTCGAAACTAGCGGAGGCTGAAGTTGGTTCATCATCAGTTGCATCCGATGATTCCTCACCACACAAAGTCAATTTCAGGATTGATGAGCCTGTAGGTGCCGGGATCAACGGTGGAGACATGAAGGAAGAAAAAGAAGAGCCATTGAAGGAAAAGGACAACCATTCGTATCCATACCGAGGTCCAAGCATCGACCAACAAATAGGGTTGAAATCATGGTCCTATGATTTGGTACTGTGGTTATTTGCATCTGTATTTGACATCTTTTTCCGAGAAATCTTGTCTAGAGGTGCTTATCGAATCCCTAAAGCAGGTCCGGTGATTTTTGTGGCTGCACCTCACGCAAATCAATTTGTTGACCCAGTCATGCTCATGCTACAGGCCAAGAAAGCATCAGGACGTCGGCTAGCGTTCTTGGTTGCAGAGAAGTCGCTTAAGCGGCGGTTTATTGGTGCAATGGCTAGAGCTGCAAGCTCAATTGGAGTGGTACGAGCTCAGGATAACCTCAAGCCAGGATCAGGAACCATCTCTGTAGACCCCAACGATCCACTGACGATAATTGGTAAAGATACAGACTTCTGTTCGGAATGTATGGTTCGGGGATTAATAGGTCTGCCCAGATCAGCTGGATCTGCCGAAATCTCAGAAATAATCAGCTCTACTGAAATTCGTCTGCGTAAAGAGTTTAAAGGAAGTCGTGCCACTGCGATGCTTCAAGCTGGAACTCAGTTCACCACAGCGAATCATGTTGACCAGTCGGAGATGTTCCACAAAGTGTTTGACCATCTTCACAAAGGAGGTTGTATTGGAATCTTTCCTGAGGGGGGGTCTCATGACCGCACTGAATTGCTTCCCCTTAAAGCTGGAGTGGCTATCATGGCATTGGGTGCGATTGCTGAACAGCCTGGCTTGAACGTCCAGATAGTTCCGTGTGGGCTGAATTATTTCCATCCAAATAAGTTTCGGTCACGAGCAGTGGTCGAATTTGGTTCTCCTCTCGAAATTCCTTCCTCGTTGGTAGAGAAGTATAAAGAAGGAGGTGATGCAAAGCGAGAGGCAGTAAAGAAGGTCCTATCCATGGTATCCAATGCTTTAAGATCTGTTACTGTGAATTCTGCTGATTATGAAACTCTTATGGTCATTCAAGCTGCCCGTCGGCTGTACAGGCCAACCCACGAGAAAATGCCTCTACCACTAGTCGTAGAACTCAACCGTCGGCTCATTAAAGGCTATGAAGCGTACAAGGATGAGCCTCAGATTGTCCAGCTTCGAGAGGCGGTGTTGGCTTACAACCAGGAAATTAAGAATCTGGGGCTTAAGGACCATCAGGTTGAAACTGCAACCCTGTCTCCGCAGAAGGTTATATTCAAGCTGGCTTCAAGGCTAATCAAGCTTCTTGCACTGTGCTTGTTGGCATTGCCTGGTGTAGTACTATTCTCCCCCATCTTCATTGCAACTAAACAGATCTCACGCAAACAAGCAGCAAAGGCCTTGAAGAACTCCACCGTTAAAGTGGAAGCCAAGGATGTGATTGCAACATGGAAAGTCCTGGTTGCGATGGGCCTAGCTCCTCTCCTTTACAACTTCTACGCATTATTGGCTACCTACATTGCCTGGAGACAGAATTGGGTGTCCACGAACTTTCGCTCGTTGTTTCTTGTTTTCAGCTCTTTCTATCTCTTCTTCCTTTCTATCACTTATTCCGCACTTGTGATTGGAGAAACTGGCATGGATATTTTCAAATCTTTGAGGCCTCTTGCTTTAGCTCTCAGTCCATTACACAAAAACAGTGTTGAGCATGCCAAACAAACCAGACGAGCATTGGTTTTACAAGTTGCGGAGGCTATTAACGATATGGGCCCACAACTGTTCCCGGACTTCAATAAGTACTATATGCGGTACAATGAAGAGCAGATGGAAGCCGAGTCGCTGAAAAGGGGTGATGGAGTTACCAACGATGATGAAGACGAGATAGAGCTTGCTACTGGTAGGAATGGTACTCGACTGGGGCGAAGTGAGTCCAACCAGTCAATTAGCTCTGAAGGCTCTTCGGAGTCCAATTCCATTTCTAGAGTCAATTCTGAATCTGGTCTGGCAAACATTCCGCTGTTTTCAAGCGTTCAACCTTCCTCGCATCATTCTAGAGTGAACTCAGGATCATCAGGACTTCATTTGGATGTGACGTCTGGACATTCTTCTGGACAGAAATCATTCCAATCTGAAATTTCGAGACGAATCCGAGGAGCAATGGAAGAACGCCAGCGACAGCATCTCTTGGAGGATGAAGCCGACAATCAGGATGAATAATAGGCGGGAGAACAAAATTGTTAACAAATGTAAATGCATATTCATATTGATACGTACTAACTAATCATCACATAATGAACTTTGAAGGCAACCTCGTGGTGGAGATCATTTTTCTGATCGTTTTAGCATGGAGGCGATGAGTGCCAAATGGATATCAAGGTAGTAGACTGACCATCGCGATTAATGTCTAGGGAATTATAGTGCTGGAAAAGAATCCAGTTTCTCCTGCTAGAGTCTAGCCTTCTCTTGCCAGAATTTTGTCCTGTCCTGCTGGATTTAATCTTCTCCTGCAGGAATCTCGTCTTCTAACACCCTCACCAATCGTACTCGAAGCTCAGTGTTGTCAGCACCCTGAAGAACATCAGATACAAACCCCACCTCGACCTCTAGCTGAACCGCTTCCAATGACCCTCGAAGAACTCCAGCAAGAAGGTTAGAATACCAAAGCTCTTTGTGTGCTCGGCCATCATCTGGCAATTCCACATAATCTGCCAAAGGGTTTTCGTCCACCATTAGACTGAATTGGCGGCCATCTGACGTCCAACGATCAATAGTAGGAACAACATTAAGGAACATTTTAAACCCCACCTTTGCAATAATCTCCGCAGTATCTTTAAAACTCGTACACCGTCCAGATCCTGTTCTGGCCAGGAAATCTTCTATTAATCTCAACCCAATATTATAGCCCATCTTATCCAATTGCTTGTTCACCGCCACATAATCCCCTTCCAAGTCGCGACATAGCTGCGCAACTACAGCTCCATAAGAAAGAGTCAGTAGCTCAGCATTCACCTTCTCCACCTTAGTTTTCCAAACATCTTCTCCTATCGCTCTAGCTGCCTTCGACATTTCTGGAGACTATAGAATGTTCATGGATTTGCTAAGGGTTGTTCATGTTACTGCTACAAGTAAGGGTAGACAGAATGGCGCGGCTGGTGAATTTGTTGACGTTCCCGCGTACTATTCTGACGGCGATTTGGGGGTGATTTGGGGGTGATTGAGAAGAGGATCGTAAGTGGAGGTAAAGGACGCCTAGTTGAATTGTTTGTTGGATTAAAAGTACAATGTTTGGCTAAAATGTGAGTAAAAGGTAGATGCGAGTTAGAAACCAGTAGGACCCAGGACCGGACCCAGGATTCAGACTATTGTTTATTCTCCCTATGCTTCCTTCGTATACGAATTGGATTGGATGAGCTGGAAGGTTGGAGGAGGGAATGAAAGAATCGAATTGCGATCCAAATCCCACCCGGAATGAGACAATGCTTCTTCAATATGAAGCTGATCAAATAAACGGTTGACCAGTTGCCTGGTGTCGGCAATTACCTTTAAGGGAGAGCCAAACTGGACGTCGGTATCCTCAGTAAGCCTGCGAGCTACTAGTAGAGCATGGACCCACGCTCGAATATCAGCATTAAATTCAGCACTTCCAGCAGGAACACTAACCATTGATATTTGTACAATCACTTTCCCGGAATGAGGAGACACCTGATAAAATAGAACATAGCCCGAAGACGGAGAGTCACATGCGTGTAGCAGATCACTAATGGTTATAGAAAACGCGGGCAGCATCGAAATGACTCGATACAAATCTCCAAACACTGCTTTGCCAATGGGTTTATCACCAGATCCAGGAAAATACCACCTCAACAAACCATCCGACTCCAAAATTCGCTCTTTAGGTGAAGTCAATCGGGGAGATAACACTAATCTTGACATTGCTCGCGACGAATCGGCGTCTGTAGAATGAATTTGTTCAAGCTCCTGTAAAGAATTTACAATGTCACTAAAAACAATGCTTGCTCTTTGTCGATTCAAAGTTCTGACCACCACATGTACCACAGCCTGATAATTTGTCCATAGATGAAGAGCTAACAACAACAGGACCGTGATCCACATTGTCATTCCTTCACCTTCGACCACTCCAACCACCATCGAACCAGTCAACATGCCCATTAAGGTGATAACCGTTTCCTGGGATTGATCTTTTGCATTGACATCAGCAATTGATCCGCGAACGGGGTCGGTAAAATGCTGAGTTAACGCAGCCCGGGAGCCTCCTGCCATTACGCCACAGATAGACCTCAATAGACCGGACATACATAACAGGAAAACCTTGGTTCTTTTTGATGCTGGAAACAGTGAAGATAAACAGTCAAACACGATCGCAGTGTCATTGACTAAGTCAGCCATAAATCTATACTTTTTACATTCAGGCTCAAGAGCAGACCCCAGTTTCCATGCAAATAAAATCGTACCCAGTCTTCCTACGGTATCTTGGACAATTTTCATGAACAGAGCTGCAGTAGACGTGGCCGAGTCATCCCCTACACCTACCGCACTAAGAACAGCTCTATTTGCGAACAGGCCAGCAATTGAACTGGAGAATGCTTGTATGGAGTCATATATCTGATAGTCCAGGTAGTCAGCTGACACAGAATGTGGGTAGCCAGTTGGAAGAAACACGTTGACAAGGTTTTGAATGAATTGACTATAAGTCGAGTTTGTGAGAGAATTGGCCTCTGCTTTGCCTCGAGATTTTCGAACCGAAAGGTTTGATGAAGTCGACCCTTCGTATATAGCAGCTAACCGGCCGTTCTCATCATATTCCTGTGCTACAATGATATCATTAGTTTGAGGTCCTGGAGGGGTAGATATCTCCGTGAACGGTAATTTTTCCGCCATCGCCACCACTTTTTTCGATGCTACAACAACTGCCTGTCTGAATTATTCTCGAACACTTTCAAGGTTAATTACAATTACAATTTCCCCCTGATTTGAAGCGATTTAAGGGCGATTTAAGGGCGATTTAAAGCGCGGTGAACTTTTAATTACTCCAAACGGTCGTGCCTCGTGCTGGCGTTTAGGTATTCCGGGGGGTACAGATAACGAGTAAGATGGTTGAGAACCCAGGCACTCTTGTTGATATCAGCATGGGACAATCAAAGCATGACGAGAGAAGCATGACGAGAGAAGCATGATAGAAGAAGCATGATAGAAGAAGCATGATAGAAGAAGCATGATAGAAGAAGCATGATAGAACAATAGGCAATGTCAACATGCAGGACTGAAAAAGCCAACGCCAAAGCCGAAGCCAGAAGCCAGAAGCCGGAAGCCGTAATCCAGGAGCCCAGGTATCGACTAAACCTTAGTGGTTAATGCAACCCCGGCTCAAGCAGTCATGTTTATCAGTCTCACAAATAATAGTAGCTGCATTGATGCAAGATACGTTGCCTAAAACGTTACCGCATTGTACCGGACAACATGAGTCAGTATGATGGTCTATTATTATCGTGAAGTCTCGGGTAGAATGAATCATCAACCCTATATTGAGTTGATTCAATTAGTGTCTAGATATGTTGGATAGGCTGAGCAATAATTCATTACCTATAGAGAAGTGAGGTATTCAGTCTAAGATATTGTTCAAAATCCACTACCAAGTACTTCCTAAACATCAATCCCGTGCCTCCATGACCAGCAATCTTGTACCCCCATAACCAGCAATCTTGTACCCCCAGCCAACAATCTCGTACCCCCATAACCAGCAATCTTGTACCCCCATAGCCAACAATCTCGTACCCCCATAACCAGCAACTCAAACCCCCATAACCAGCATATCTCGTACTCAATATCGCACCCCCCTACCCATAGTCTCGGCATCAAATATCCATGAACCCATGATCACAGAACAACCTCCGTTTTATCTCTACTATCCCATCCATATCAATTATGCGCTGCATACCTTCCTGCGGTCTCGGTCTCGGCCTACCCATCATCATCATACCTTAACCACTGCCTCATTTAGTCATCACACCCTACCAACCCATTGGCCCTCCTCCGTATTACGGGCTTAAACGGAACCGGTGCTTGGTGCCCAACTTGGTACCTAAATTGGTACCGAGACTGTTACTAATAATGGTGGCTTATCAACCGGCATTCAATATCAAAGCCATCAAACCAAATACCATTCTGAGCATCAAATTGAACCTACTTGTGTCGGTCCTTTAAATCTGATCCCTAACAAGCGTCGTCTCATTACCACCATAAATCGCAATCGTTATCCTTGCAGGTTGGAGGAGTCACGTGCATGCAGCCCGAATGGCAGTGTTTCCTGATTCCGTAGAGATTAACAAGGTTTTATGTGCTCGGAAGGGGGCGGCTGGGTGACCCGCTTATCAAACAAACTAGTGCCTTCTGTGGATGGAATAAAAAGCCACGGGACCGCCACTGGGACGATAATCACAACGCAGATAGACAAACATCCGACCAACCAACTACAGGAAGGAGTTGTAAGTTTGTTATACTTGATTTAGTTTTAACTCCCCCCCCTTTATTATCTGTTTGTTACGGTTGTTTGAGTGACGGAGTTGTAGGTGAAGCGACGTTGTTTCTAATATCTTTATCGCTTGTTTTATCTCTGTGGACGGTAGATTAGACCACAGAGAACTTAGACGGACTAGATTTGATTATATATTGTGACTTGTGACCGCAACTGCATCTTGTTTAACTTGCCACAAACTCAGTTAGAACAAAACGTTTGGTTTATCATGACTTTGAACGTAACTATCGACCTGGCTGCAGCTCCTGGATCTCCAGTTGTGTTGACTGTGGAGCCTAGTGCCACGGTGGCTGAAGTTAAGAAATTGGTTAGAGATCAAAACCCTCAGTTTGAGACTCATAACCTCATTTACGGTGATGAACCTTTAGATGATACAAAGACCTTACAAGATTATGACATTACCTCTGATGCGTCACTGCGGTTGGCTCCTGCTAGTTTAACAGGATCTTCTCAGTCTTCCACCTCTACCAACGCTACTAACGCCACTGTGGTCACTCATACCCCTGCTAGAAAGGCGCGGAAGCGGTGCAGCGCTAAGAATTGCATTTCTGCTCCTTTACGAGGAGTAGGCGACTGTGGGTTCTGCCAAGGACATTTCTGCTCAAAGCATCGGTTACTTGAACAACATGATTGTATTGGACTTCAGAATTGCAAGCAACAGCTTCATGAGCGTAATGCGGTTAAGCTTCAGGAACAGCAGACCGTGGCCAATAAGGTATGATTGTGTGGTGTCGATTGGGTTGTTAAGCCGCTTTTCTAATTGACGACCAGACCAAGTAGGTCCGAACTCTTTTCCATCTACTGTCTATGCCTCAACCCTTTTAATTTTGTCTACGACTAGTTAATAAGTGGCTTGTGTTGCATGCGGGAACTCTTTTTTTCTTTTCTTTCCATCTTTATTATCTATGATCTTACATGGGTTTTGATGTCTATGGATCAGACTATTCCTCATGCCTCATTCCCCCCGCTCTCATCCCCTCTCAGTTTATCAACTCTTGCCTCTAGATGCACACACGCTGAAGCAAGGTGCTCGCTTTCAAGTTGTGATCTGCCTCCTGATTTGCTCAGCTATTTGACGTTCTCTACTATTTAACCTAATGAATTATGCCCTAAATCTTTATCCGCTTGCTTGTTCGATCTGCCTCTAAAGGTGGCTCTCTGGGAATAGACCGAAGTGTTATGCCTATTCTGTACCCATGCTTCTTGCATCGACCAGTAGGTTGCTTGTGTTTAGTTCTCCTTTCATGCTGATGTACGGGGCGCCTAAGTCTGGTCCCTAGTGAGGCATTAAATGTGGCTCTTGGCTGTGTTCTGGGCTTATCTACCTTGCTTAACTTTTGGTTTTAATTTTAACTGGCACTTTATTATCATAGCTATCTAATTGGCCCCCCGTTAATTCGACTACTCGATACTAAGGCTCACAGTCGTCCTTCTTCTCCATCTCTTGTATCTACCTTCTTCCCACAATGTCGAAATTCTGTCTCCTCGCACGAACGGTATCTGTAGTACGCAATGGGTCATAACCGTGGAGGGTATCAAGCGGGGTAAACCGGAGAGCCCGTCCAGCCGTATGTTCTAAAATGGGCAATCCCATGGAACAAAACGGCGTTGGAGATCGGCGGGTTCTGGAAGCCCATGAGCCCATAAGCCCCATAAGCCCATGAGCAGCTTGTTAGCTTATCGCCCATACTTAGCTAACATGGCCTCGACTCCTTCTAAAATGTTGTTATAGGTATAGGTAGGGGTCGCAACAATGCCATGGTCTAGATCGCTGTCCTTATATACGCCAGTACGAACCAGAATGCTTTTCCATCCATAGTCATTTGCACCCTTAATGTCGCTGGCTGGGTTGTCTCCTACCATGTATACATCAGTATTAGAAGGCAATTGAGTTGATCCTGGGTGCTGCCAGTTTGCCAGGAGACGTTCAGCAAACTGGTAGGTATAAGCCGAAGGTTTTCCAATGATAGTGCTTTCCAATTGAACCCCTTCATTCAGTTCCTTGTACAATGACTCCACTATGATTCGAAAGCTACCCTGTCCGAATCGTGGCAAGTGGTATGAATTTGCCCACAGCAAATCATTATTACTAAAATGGATTGGAATTCCGGGTGATTGACGAGACCCTTGTCTTCGGGTGTCAAGCTGACCATCTTCTGATAGCAGCAAGTCAAGAACAATCTGAGTATCAGTCCCCAGATCTCTTGGATCCGCAAATACCAGAATCGCATCAAATTTCTTATCCAAGTTTAGATCCTTCCTAGACCACTGAGCGATTTCTTCATCCTGAAACCGATGGAACGGCCATACTTTGCTTCCCAACTTTGCAATTATGTCCACAGTCAACACCACATCTTTGAACCCATAACTCTCAGCCACCTTACGACAATTGTCTTTATCTCCTCCCACTGCAAGCACCCTTTCATATTTTGGCACAAGCGTTTGGAAGGGAGTGTGAGACTGGAGAATCTGTCGTTCGGAAATCCTGATCTTTCCTCCCAGCTTTTCTGACAATTCCTCTACTCTGGCTGCCTCAGTACGTCCTCCACCATTGGTTACCAGAACCCAAGGCACCCTTTTCTCATTCATCAACTCCAAAGCCTTTGGTGCCTCCGGAATAGCTTTGCTTCCACGAATCAACACGCCATCAATATCAAGTACAAATGCCGGACTCCCGTTTGTCGATAGAAGTCTAGACATGAACGGACGGGTCATCGGAGAGGCAAAGCCACCACCTAGCCATCGGCTCGCTCGTAGAGCTCTCAGCATCTTGGGTATACAGATCCTTTGATATCTAGCAGCTTTGCCCGCGCTCCAGTTGTTTATTCAGCTCTCTTAGTGCGGTGTTCATTTATCGTCGGAACATTCCGGTCAGTCTCCGGTGAACCCGGTAAATGGCCGGCTAAATAATGACTAGTAAAAGTGCGATAAGATAGGGATGTGTTGAATATATTGGATAGGTATATTGAATAGATACAAGGGAATGCAATAAATTGAGATTATGGATGGTTAACTCTATATACAATTGCTCCAAAACTACTCTCCTTACTGTAGCCCCTCTTCTATGGTCCAATCCACGCTAGGATCCAATGGCTTGAGAACTTGACAACTAAATCCGACTACTAAGAGCCCAGGAGGACGCGAGCCAACAGACTCAATTGCCTTTGCTACATGGCATAACCGGGTTCGAATGACTCTTTGATCGGGGCAGCTTGATCGTTCAATGACAGCACACGGTACTTCGGGATCCCATCCTTTATCGATTAGACCTTCGACCACCGATGAGATTCTATGAAGGGCCATTAGGAAGATGGTAGTTCGAGAAGGCACCCATTCTGGCAAAATGGGCAGAACACCTTTACGACCGGTGCCAGTACAAAATAGTACTTGGTCGGCTACATCACGATGGGTAGGAGGAATACCAGCTAGAATTGGAGCAGACAATGCAGAACTGATGCCAGGTACTACCTGTGGCATATACCCATACGAGGAAAAGAAAGAATATTCCTCAGCTCCACGTCCATAAATATAAGGATCACCTTGTTTCAATCGGACAACATGCTTCCCTTCCTTAACACCAGCCAAGCCCAAATGTAAAAGCTCTTGTTGAGCCTTCTCAGCATTACCAGGGAATTTTTTAGCTATATGCACTGGAGTGTTTCGCGGAATGAGCTCAAGCACCTCTGAAGGAACCAGCTTATCTGCTAGAATTAAATCGGCTCCATTGATAGCTTGAATAGCAGCAGAAGTAAGGAGTCCTGTACTTCCCGGCCCTGAGCCCACAAGGGAGATTCTGCCTCGCTCAAGGGGATCTGTTTTGCCGGAATCACTACCATTACCGTTGGGAAACACATCAGTTCCTTCGTGGTGATGGTCAAGTGTTGGTATGCTGCTAGGATTATCGTTTGCGGGATCATAATCCCGATACTCGTCAATCAACGATTCAATGTCTATTGACGCCAACTTCTCTAAAGGATAGTACTCCACCACTTGAGATAGCCATCGGAGTCGTCTCTTTTGCATATGTTCTTCGGTAGGAGCATATTCTGGTACATGGTGGTTGAGACGAAACGACTGCTCAGCATCATCGTCCTCCTGACCAATAGTATCTACAACATTCTCAGACCACAATGAATGCAGGTCCTCTAACTGGATACGCTGCCGCAGTTGACCAACAGTTTGACAAATTTGGGCCAGATCCTTGGGTAACCGATGGACAATGTGTCTTTTGATTCGGTTTGCTAGTCGGCATCCTTTGCCAGAGGTAGTGATCCCCAATTGGAAGTCACCATCTGTGTAAGTGGACAGAAGTGAGAACGTACATAGGGCAGGCTGATCTGCAACATTGACAGGGATCCTTAACTTCTTACACTTGTCCGAAATCGCTTGTGCTTCACTCATTCTGGCACGGGGCAGAGTAACAAACACTGAGTCCACGATCTTCTCAACCTCTGGTCGACCTAGAGTGACTAAATGCGTATCCAAATCTAATGGCCCATCAATGATTTGACCGGCGGGATAGTCTCGAATCCATTCTTTATTAGATGCTGTGGTTTGAGGTTGTGTTGCCGTAATCACTATCGGGATCGCACCATGACTAACCAAAGTCTTGACTCTTGATCTCGTCACAGAGCTGTTACCAATTACCAGGATGTGATGGCCCTTGATATCATGCGATGCAAGTAAAGACATACTGTTAATAGCCACAGCTATTGAAGGTCAAATGGATAAGAATAGTCTTAGGATGTGCTTGAAGTTTGTTATTCAGTCATTTATAAATTTCATTCTGATGATGGATTCGCAATTGCACGTGAACACACACCACGTGCCAGTTGAGATCTAGCATGGTCAACCTGATTACAGCGTTACCAATAGTGTGACAGGACGGAATCGGACGACGAATACTAGTGAAACTAGCAGCTCACAGTACTGCTATATTAGTTGTAGTCTGGTTTGCTGGGATTTATGAGGCCGTTGCCAATGAATTCAGTTGTCCCTCTCGTGCAGTTGTAGACTGTCTCCCTATAGCCTACTGATCTTGGTGTACCGCCGCACACTATCGCCTTGATCAAATAATTCTGCTCAGACTCACAGCCACTGAAGAACTTACGGTTTTGGCAACCAATTCTGCGGTGAGAGCTTTTATGGCTGGCAAATTTTAAACTCTTTTTTTTGCCCGGAGCAATCGACCTGCTCATCTTGAATCTTTAGTTCATATTCAGTGACTTTACTGGTATTTAAAGGATCCAATCATTTCTGTGAATTCTGATCCATCTCACACCCTCAGACATTGCCGATAACTGACAGTACGTACGGAAGCGCCTGTCTAGAAGAACAGAAGACGGAGCTTATAAAAAATAGCGACGAAGATTTGTCGAGATGGTCAAAAGACCACAGGGGTTAAATAAGGCGTCCAAATCGAAGAAGCAAAAGACCCAGAACGTAATATCTGGAGATGCCGATTCTACAAATGCAGCAGCTCCTCAAGTGACTATTGAAGTTGATGAGGAAATCGACCCCGATGATGAGTTGGGTCAATTACACGCCTTGTATAAAACTTATCTCAATTCGCCACTCGACAATGATGGGATGAGAAGCCCGAAGCTATTATATGGAATTGTTCACGAGTGTGATCGATTGCTACGAACTAGTACCACAGGTGAAGAAGAAACGGGTGATCTAGGGGAAAAATTTCACAATATATACGCCCAGTCTTTATTGGAGCTGTCAAGGTTTGCTGACAATAGCTATCAAAATGGCAATAGCAAAGAAGGTCAAGAAGCTAAAACAAACGCTGATAGTGCATTGGACTTTGTGATTGCTGCTCTGGATCGAGTAGAAACTGGTCTCAGCAAATATCCTCAGTCAATCGAGCTCTTGTTCACTCGAGCCAAAGCCCGAGTTGATTATGCAAAGGAGTCGATGGTTAAAGCTACGATTGAAAATGCTAGATCTTGTTCGAAGCGATATTCAGCATACGTATCCACTTTAGCGGATATAAATCAAAGTATTAAGGACTACGAGCTTGCCGAGAGCTTAGTTTTAAGCAGTGGTAAGGGTAAGCTTGGTGCAATTTATACTCCAAGTCAATTTGACACTGTTGAGACTGTACTGAGGATAGCAGAGAATTATGAGATAGCCGAGGAGGATAGGATAGCAGCAATAGCTGCATTTAATGGAGAAGGACATGATCGACCATCTCATTCAAAAAATGGTGATGAAATGAGCAGATCACTACACCACAAGAACGGAGATGGTGATGACGGTGACGAAGACGAAGACGACGATAGTGAAGGCGATGATGAAGATGAGAGTAACGAAGGTGATGAAGGTGATGAGGATGATGCTGAAAGTGAAGCCGAAGAAGATGAGGGGGATCTGTTGGATAAAGCTGCACTGCTCGAAGTGGGATCCGATTTAGAAGGACAACAACCATATCTGGCATCGTGGGCTCGCAAACGATATGAACAGGTTCTAGAGAACGTCGACGCAGGAAAAGGTAAAGCCAGAACACCTAAAGACGATGGGGATCATTCCCATTCTATCATTCGTCGTGCTCACAGGGGAATGGGTGAATACTATTTAGGTATTACTAACCCATTGATCGCTCGACTAGAAAGCTTGTATGATATAGACGATGACGACGATGAAACTGTGGATCCTGAGACTGAAAAGTTGACTGTGGAAGCAAGAGAGTTACTAAAGAAGGCCATCGATCATTTAGTTCATGCACAGCATGACAATGAACGGGACGGACCTTTGGTTTATCCATTGCTTGCAGAGGCAAAGATCTCATTAGCAAATTTACTTGAGAATGACTCTGATGAGCAGAAACTATTATACGATGAAGCAGTAATGGTTTTGAAGCGTGCTCAGCGACTGGGTTTTGGTGATTTCCGAGAGCAGATTGCTGAGTTAGAGAGATGAATAGCCTAAAATTTGGTGTGCAACCATCACCTCACAAGTTACCAGTGATCCAATTGCCTCACAAATCGACCAGTGATCCAATTGCCTCACAAATCGACCATTAGCCCAATTGCCTCACGATTTCTGACCAGACGATCATCTCACATGACTGAAAGACAATTGTATAATCTCAGAAGTATATCTATTTAAGCTATCGTTCAATTCCAACTGCTCGTTACCTGCCCTCCTGACTACCCCAGCGACTACCTCAGCGCTTCGTAATCTAGTTAGCCAAAGCCGCATGTAACACGCTAAAGTTCAAAGCTACTCAATATATATTAGTTGTACAACATATAACCCTGATAGCCTACATTGGCTTGATCTCAACATACCATGGACGGTAGCAATGATAAACAACCTAAATTGAATGAGGAGAATGTGGACAAGAAGATTGACGCAGCTGAGCTTCTTTCACTCTTTAAGCGTAGAGGATTATTTGATGACCTTCGACGAGAACGACTAAATGCATTCCGTGAAAGCGATACAAATGCACGACTAAAAGCAGCAATTCAAAATATTGTAAACGAACAAGTGGCAAATGACATCGAGATTCTCGGTCGAGATCGTGGGAAAGCTGCCGCTCTATTAGAGGGTACAGTGTCACGAAGTCGGGATAAGGTAGAAGATCCTGTACACGATTATGTTAATAAGCATACTGTAGGCGATGAAGAGCTCCGAAAACAATTAAAAGGCTTGCTAGAAGCAATCTATAACGAGGATATAACTACAGACAGCTGAGGTTGTGGGATTTCCCCATAGTTATCTCACACTGCCGTCAACTTCTGCGCCAGCGTATTATCTGATTTCGGCGTCATTTTGCCCGGTTATTTCGCGTAGGTGCGGCACACCCGCTAGAGCCAGTGAGAAGCGTGAGAGGCGTAAACAGAGAGTGGATGGGATGGGAGAAGCGACTTGTTGACTCACTTTGTATCGATAAGAGAAGACGCTATCAAGTGCCAAGTCTCAAGCAGTAGAGGGGTTGAGGTTTGAAGCTGATTAGAGTAAAGGCATCCTACAACTTCATAGTACTGGTTCTATATTTTTTTGTTACTATTTGCTGGGGGATTTCGATCATTCTTTTACACAAAAGATGAAACAGTCTACGGTCAGTTTAGTAGTGGCATGTTTAACACTAGGCAATGCTGTAACCTCGTTGCCATTGGATCTGTCGGGAATCTTGACTAGGCTCCAGAACCCATTAAGACTTCAGGATGCTCAGGAACAAGTATCTCACAATGATATTACTGATAAGCAGGTAGTGAAGTCAGAATCGATACAAGCTTATATCACCAAGGAGAGGCTAGAAAAGCGTGCTAAGGATTTGTATGAGATAGCTCAGAAATCTGAACCTGAATTTGGTCATCCTACTAGAGTGATTGGATCCGATGGACACAATGGGACTTTGGAGTACATTCTTGAGTCTCTTGCGAGTTTTGGTGGCGGAGACTATTATGATGTTACCACTCAGGATTTACCTGCGTCCATGGGTAGGGTTAACAAGTTTGACTTGGAGATAGATGGCAGTACCATCGCCAATTCTTCTGTTTTTGCCATGTCTCCACCGACTAAAGATAAGGAGTTGGTCACAGCTCCCCTGGTGCTTGTTGATCATCTGGGGTGCCAACCTTCGGATTATGGATACGATGTGAGCGGATCTATCGTGCTTGTTAGTCGAGGCGAGTGTTCATTCGGTGTCAAGTCCAGACTTGCTGGAAAGGCTGGTGCAGTAGCGGCTATTATTTTTAACAACGTTGCTGAAGAGGGTATTATCCATGGAACGCTTGAAACTCCAGATTCGGATCAGGTTGCCACTATCGGTATCACATTTGAAGACGGTACCAATTATGTCAAGCGAATTCAGCAAGGAAATCATAATTTGAAAGCATCATTGCTAGTAGATTCTTACGTCAAATCAATCGTCACCAAGAACGTTATTGCTCAGACCAAAAGTGGCGACCCTGACAACGTTGTGATGCTTGGTGCACATTCCGATTCCGTAGATGAAGGACCTGGTATCAATGATGATGGATCAGGCACAATCTCCCAGTTGGAGGTTGCAGAGGCTTTAACTGACTTTGAGGTTAACAATGCAGTCAGATTCGCATGGTGGGCTGCTGAGGAAGAGGGCCTTGTAGGATCTGACTACTATGCCAGCAGTTTGCCTCCACAAGAGAATCTTAAGGTTAGACTGTTTATGGATTACGACATGATGGCTTCTCCTAATTACGCATTCCAGGTTTATGACGGCGATAACATTGACTCACCTCCCGGATCCGAGGAATTGAAGAACATGTATACCGAATTTTACGACCAAAATGGTCTCAATTACACTTACATTCCTTTCGATGGCCGCTCTGATTACGATGGTTTTATTAAGAATGGAATCCCTGGAGGCGGCGTTGCTGCTGGCGCAGAGGTGCTTAAGACTCCCCGAGAACAGGATCAGTTTGGTGGAAAGGCTGGCATTGCTTTTGATCCTTGCTATCACCAAGCTTGTGACAACCTGAGCAATGTAGATTATGAAGCTTGGGTTATCAATACCAAGCTGATTGCTCATTCGGTTGCTAAGTATGGTCGATCTTTAGAAGGGTTTCCGAAGCGCATTAATTCTACAGCTTCTCCCCTAGTTGCTGAGAATGACGACCATGTTGTGTCCTTATATCATGGTCCCAAGCTTGTGAACTGAAACAAAGGCTCCGCTAGATGAACTATCTTCGCTCAATTGCTCGTTTCCATCGCTTTAGTTAATAGAAATAGCTCAATTTCATCAATAGTTGGTCGGTCGGTCGGTTGGTTCACAGTTTTTAACGACCTCAGTCACGTGACTACAATTACTATTAAATCAACCCATGATAGCGAACTCGCTCTTAATCATAACATGGCCATTGCTTGTAGGGATTAGTAACTGTATGGAATTGGTGTGGTATAGCTATTATACGCGGTTGTTCATGTTGCTATGAGTGGAGCGTTTGGTGTTGGAGGTATTCTTGACTCCATCGAAGACGTGGAACGGAGATCGAAGCGATTTGCTAACCATGGGGGGCTAGAGAACGGGGAGCCCCCATTCACCTCAGTTCTTTCTGTGCCATCCGAAAGCGAAGACGAAGGATTGGACGATGCAGATGTGAGCATGGGAAATGCAGCACCGGATTTTGTAGCCCAGTCTTTTCAGCATCTAAATTTGGGCGATTTTAGCAGAGATATGATGAGGAATCCTCATTCTCAACAACCCCCATCTTTTTACAATGGTCAAATGTATGCTGCCAGTTCAGAGCTTGATGATGTTGACATGCAAGAACCTGAGATTGTGTATAGCGATTCACCTGCCAGAGTTAACCTGGATAAGGAGCATGTGGACACTCGTCAACGTCAGGGCCCGCTAAGCCCTGGTAAGCTGAAAGTCAAAGATTTGTTTTCTCCCACCAATCTTGGAGCTAGAGTCGCAGAAAAAGGGTTGACTCTATATGACATTCCATCTCAATGCGATCAAGGAACAAATAGTGATGATCCGTTCACAAATAACAGCCCGAACTCCCCCATGGAATCGTTGATCGATGAAAGCACAAAGGAGGGAAGTAGTAATGAGAGTACAAAGCAAAGGAATAGTAAAGATGGATCGCATACAGTTATGAACAAGGAGGATTCTGACACAACTCTTGTTGCCGATAAGCTGCCTCTCCAGCCAGATCTCATCAACATGCCTTGGCCACAATCCAATGTCGATAACACACCGTACATTATATCGACATATCTTCAGCTTGGGTTCAATATGCTAGTTGTATGTTTCGTCGTTTATTTTATATCGAGCGGAATATTGACCTTTTGGAAGGATGTAGACAAAAAGCTCAACGCATACACGAATAATTTATTGCTGGACATCTCTCAATGTACGCGAGAATACCTTGAGAACAATTGCCGACCGGACATACGTCCACCTGCTCTGCATTCTGAGTGCATACGATTAGAGAAGTGTATGGAGCAGGATCCTGATTCTATAGGGCGCACCAAAGTCACTGCTGAGACTATTGCAGAGATTGTCAATTCCTTTACTGAGCCTTTCTCTATAAAAACGGTATTAGTAGGGATTGCGTTGTTTTTAGGCTCGACGTTTTGGTTTAACTTTGCATTCGGCTACATCAGAGCTAAAACTTACAATCATGGTGAGATTGGAAATCCCCAATTGCTCGCTGGTGCTCCTAACACCATTCCAAACTCCGGACTAACCCATCTAGGTGGAAGAGGATTTTTATCGCATCCGCCGAACAACCAAAATCACAACCAGATTCGACAACCCCCGAGTATTGGAGGTTTGCATTTTCATCAGCACCAAGAGCCTCTTGCTACTACATCTGGTATAGAATCAACAGCTAGTCGCAACCGTGCTGGTATAACCTCAGACAAGTTCGCACTAGCTTAAAAGGTTAGGATTCCTCCAGGACCTCTTTCATCCAAAATAATGATTTTCATATCACGGATAACCAGCTGGTTCTGGTCCATAGCCACTTGCTGGTGGTATACGTAGTGTATAATTTCTCGAGCCGTCTCCTATACCAGGCCAGGCTTGACGATTCCCCCACCAAGAGAGCTCAGTTCGATTTGAGTACTGCAAGGAGAAGAAAATAACTATTGCTGCTAGAGCGACTCCAGAATCCAATCCAGACGAGAGGAGATAGTTGTACCTGTCCCACCAGCCAGGGTGGTATCTTTTGATTAGCCCATGAGACAGCAGGTTAAGATAAAGACCCATGGTGTAAAAAGCGAGCGAATATGGTGAATAGGTGACCATTCCTCCCAGAATAACTAAAGGATTGATTAACTTGAATGTTTTGGACCATCTAAGATACTTTTCAGCGACATAGAATGGAATTGGTATGAAAACTCCCAACACAAAACACCACTTAAGCTCGGGGTACAAATTGTACAGAACCTTCTTAGGACCAACGATTCCCCACATGACTGAGGCAGAAAAAAACGTTCGCTCGTCTGGGCAGACAAACTTTTCTGCTTGATCGGGAGAACAAATATCATGAAAGGATTGAAGTTGCCAATTTATCACCCCGAGGGTAACTAGACTGGACACGAGAGTTGCAATCAATTGAGCTCTGAAGACTGCTCGTGGAGGCAACTTAGCATAATGTCCAAGCTTTAGATCAGACAAAAATCTGATGGCTTGAAAATTGACGTTGTATCCGTACGCTCGTATTATCATTGTAGCAATTCCCTTACCAGGGAGTGCCAAACCTGCCAATACTTCGGATAGAACATTGAGGCCAACCTTGACATTAGTCACGGCTAGAAGAAATCCTAGAGGAATCAAGAATAAGGTAGCAAGACCAATGGACATGAATAGACCCCATACCGGAGCCTCGGTTGGAAAAGCTTCTACCGCAGCAATTGCTAGGCTGAGTGCAATTAGAAGCACAGCAAAATACCACATATTGGGTGCTTCTTGGTATCTTGCCATCATCCGGCAGTGAGGATCTTGAAGCTCAAGCTCATCATAAGTCCCTCTCTTGGATACGAACAAATTCTTAACTCCAGTTACTATAGCGGTCGAATGGTGTAATGCTGCGTATACAATGGCTGCTGGATAGAAGGCAAAGAAGGCTCCATGGACAACCAAGCTAGCAGCACTATAGAAAGGAGGTGAGTATTGCAAATATTTCTCTCTATCAAATTTGCCATTTTTTAGCACCTGATGGACATCAAACAGCTGGCCCTTATTTGTAAAGATTGCATTTGTATTCACGGGTAAATACGACGTCCACCTGGTATTGGAAAAATAAACTGCTGGTATTACAATACACCCAGAGAGAACCACTCCGCAGAAGAAGTTCAGATAAGAGAACAGTGGTGTCACTAAGCAATGCTCTGAATTGATGATGTTCCAATCGAAAGTTGGGATCGGATTCAATCCCAGTCCGTACATACCAGTGACTATGTTTAGAATCGCATTGGACGGACTTAACCAAGTGATCCAGTCAAAATTGGATAGCTTTGTGAACAGGAAATCAGGGATCCAGAAGTACACAAATGAGCAGAGTGCGACACCCAAAAAGAACTTGTATTTGGATACATTCCACCCATCGACCGTGTATGACGGTTCAGATCGTAGTAGCGCGCGATTCAAAGCCAAAGCAGGAAGCGTAGCTTGCCATATACACTCAGGAGGGTATACAAGTACTCTTCTTGCCAACCCAGCAATTCCAAATCCGAGAAATTGGGTTGAGATTATTGTCAGTACCTGGTAACCAGCAGTAGCCCATTTACTGCCATAGAAGCGCTCAAGATTCTGGACATAGAACATTGTGCCGGCATAGGGTAGGTTGGAAGAAATGTTGAACATAATTGTTACCAGCGCTTGTTCTTTTTGGTTCCATAGACCGGGACTGATTAATCTCCACATACCATTCTCATAAGCTTGGGTATCAGGCAGGATCTTGGAGGCTAAGACTCCACAAGGATATATTAGGAGTTGAAGTAGTGATACTGAGAGCGATATTGGGGGCTGTCTAGCAGCAAAGTACTGGTTGAAGACAGTGCCAACTATGACCCAAAAGAGGCCTAGCAGATATGATCTCATAGTCTCAACTGGGATGGTTGAATCATCCAATGGATCAGTTACTCCGCGGATCTCTTCATAGGGCGAATGATACTCTATCATTACAGCATCAAGACGGAGGTGAAACTCAGCATCGTAATTTCTGGCTCCTGCTTTGACCTTGTTCAATGTTTGCAGTACATTTGGAGAGAAGTTAGGATCACTTTTATGATACTCTATCGCCTTTTCACAAATTAGAATTGCTTCATCTAGTGTCATATGCGACATACAACTTGACAAGTAGTCAACATTATCACTCTCGCCTTTGATATCCGAGGAAGAGGACAAGACGCTTGGACTCATTCCAAGCTTTTCTACGATTGCCCATTTCAATGATGCGGTCTCTAGTGACATAGATTGTTGTTTTCTAGAGGATGTGACCAACTGAAGCTAAGCTGAATTATGAAACGAAACTGTTGCTCCCTGTGATGACAAGTTCATTAGGATGCAATCATCATTCATGAAAAAAAAACAACAAAGTGGTTTCATTAACATAGTTGAACTCTAATTTGAATTCGGGTAGCTCACCGGATCGCAAAGATTAGCAAAAAGTGTAATTATCATACATGTATATACAATTCAAATTCGAACCCAAACCTATTCTGGCTCACTTTTAAGCCAAATGCCTGATTTTCTATCTCCCCAGACTCATTCGACTGATGACCACTTCCCAGTCGATGCAATCAAATACGTTCTCGAGATACTGTCGCTTGCCAGAGAACCCATAGTCAGTAATGAATGAATGCTGCCATAGAGAAACGTTCAACAAAGGACCAATTTTTGCAGGCTTGAAGCTAGACTGATCAAATGACGCAGACAATGTAGCTCGCCCACTGGACCATTCATCGCTTTCAGCGGTCTTAGGAATTGGAGTTCCCGAATTGTAAGTATTGACCACGAAAAGATCAGTTTTCCTTTGATTTTCAAGAGATTGAACAAGCCATATGCTTCCATTTCCAAACACGGCATTGGCTCGGTTGATTAGCAGCTCTCTGAACGAGACAGTAGAGTCAAAAGAGTCCTTCATGGCAGCGGCGAACGTACTGTGACCATCGACAGTAGAAGCAGCGGCCTTGAAGAAAGACGACGTTCCAATTGAATTCAAAGAATTGGGCATGACCTCGGGCATAGGAGGGGGGTTAGATAAATCCAATGAAGTACTAACATGTCTAGGATCCTCAGAGGGACCAATATGTGCATTAGGATTAGCCGAGTCCTTCAAGGCAGCAAAGAAGAATTCGTTATTATAAGCTTGGGATGCATAGTGATTGATTTCAGCCAGTTCTGGTACATTCTTGGTAGCATCAGCAATCTGGAAAGTACTGTCAAGAGTATTTAGAACCTGATCATCTTGTATCAATTCATTAATTCGATGGACCACATGTTCTTGGTATTGAAACCATGCTACGTCCAACCCTTCTGGAGAGTATAAGCCCTTGACTCCTTTCTCTCGATTAAGGTTTTGTAGGGTTGGAACAGTGATTAACGATCTGGAGAATGTTCGACCATTGCCATGGCGTGATGCTGAGTTTGCTAATATACCTGATCGACCAATAGCGCGCAGCATTGCCTCAAGAATCTCCTTTTTAGTTTAACTCAAGCCTCTATAAAACCTTGAGTTGTTACTTAAGATTAATTTGATTTTCACCGGTTGAAAAATGTCCTGGAAATGGCCGGTGAATTTTTCGTCGGGATTACAGTGGTGGGCGACCAGGCTACGACGAAGCTACCAGGTTAAGAGCGAAGGAGAGCAAATAGTGCAAAATCGTCTACTAAACATTCATTTCAAACCATATAATTATACAAATCACAATCCACAATATAGCATGCATATTCTAGTCATAACCATCCAACACACTCTCTGAAACACCAACCCCACTAACAAGTCAAGCATGGGGATATGCATTTTGTGCCCCAGAATTCGAAGCGGTCAGAAAATACATATACCATTTAAGAAGCTCGTCGTCGGGTTCCAACTTTGAGAGACTTGACTCGTCGAAGTAGACCGTTACTAGCTGAAGGACCACCAACAGGCACAACTTCTTCTGGTCGTGGCACTGCCAATAGCTCATTCTTTGTAGGACCATCAGGACGGTCATCTGTAGTGTTTGAAGTGGTTCGAACAATTGGCTCGTAATTCCTCGCAGGATGAGAGGGAGGAGCGCTAGATCCTGAACCCTTTAGTCGCTGAACTAAGGATTTCTTTCTACCTAGAGAGGAAGCATTGGCCGAGTTTACAGCCGATCGAGGGGCTGGCGCGCCATCCAAGAAGGTAGAAGATCCCAAACCTACAGTAGTATCACCGTGAATTGGAGTCGCTTTCTTGTTAGTGTCCCAGGAGTACTCATCTTCCACAATAGGGGCTGCTACGTTCTGAGAGGTAGCCGCCCCGCGCACGCCTACAGAGTAATCTTGATAAGCCTCATCGTCGCCACGGTTAAGAATCCTGTTCTCAGTAGCGTACTTATCGTGAGTGGAATCGACGGCAGTAATGGTCATATTAGCACCGTCAGCCGGGAACGCCATTACAGGGGCGCGCTGCTTGTTCTTGTTTCGACTTGGATTGCAGGCATCAAATGGACCATCATGGTGGAATGAACCTGGCCCAAAGATCCCAGTAACATCGAGCTTATCAATGGTATCGGTATGAACTTTCTTTTTAGTTCGTCGTTTTCCAGAAGACGAGGTTTTGGCTTCAGAGCTTGTTCCGTGACGGTCACGGTGTGATCTATGCTCTCGATGTTCCTTATCGGAACGATGTCGTCGTCCACCCTCACCAGTAGATCGAACTCTGGACGAAGAAGAGGAAGCGGATTCTTTCTCGGGCTTGAGCAACTTCTCTCGGTTTAACGATGATTCCTCATATGAAGGAGGCAGCTCAGTTTTCGCTGGTGATGAGGATGATCTGCCAGGCTTAGTACTGGCCGAAGGTCTGGGAGGAGCGATTCTATGGCCACTACTAGTAGCAACCGAATCAGACTCTCTTCTTACCGGAGGAAGAGGTGGTGAACGCATATCTTCACCCAGGAAAGGGTTTGTAGATTTTCGTCTATCACTGGATCCAGATCCCGTCATATATTGTCGTCTAAAGTTAGTGTCGAATTCAATAAAACCCAACAGCAGTGATACAGTCGCGATCGGTCAAAGGTTGCTACAAGCGCGAAAGTTGGTACAAAAACAGACAACAAACACAAACAAAGCTAACAAACAATATCTCCACTTTGACTTTCTGACTTGTCTCTACCTTCTTCTCACTCTCAATGTCACCACTCAAGTCCTTTTAATCTCTACCGGCCTCATTCGCCCCTCTCCCCAGCCCCCCTTGGCTCCCCTTATGGTACGTGTATGTATGGTGATGGACCACATGAAGGAGCGGGGCTGTACCAGGGAATCTGAAACAGGAGCACGTTTACAGCCCGCAAGAGCTCCTGATCAGGCGGGGGGGCGAAGAGAGATAATAATAGCCATCACAATAGAACAATAACAAGGACTAGATGATGGACAGTTACAAGCCCCATACCATCGCTAATTTAAGCCCAAGATTACAGTCTTATGCGACTTGTGCGGTCTCGTCGGCATTACCTTCATTCCTTTCCGCCCTTACCACGGCTCTTGTGGTCATCGCGTGTCCCACCGCGGTTATTGTTCTGGATCAGGCAAAATAGTTTGCTCGGAGGCCGATCAGGTAATCGCCAGTATATGCAATTGATTGCGACGGGAGAGATGGGTGATTTTGAGAGAATGCAAGAGCTAAAAGGATAAGAACAAGACCAAGTTAGATGATAAGACCAAAACTGGAATGAATGGGTCAAGTAGACTGCAACGAAGTTTATAGTTGAACCAATCTTAGCTGTCAACCATATGCCCCACCTTGCCCCACTAACGGGATTAGTCAACCTGCCCCACCATACCAGTTGTTGGTACCACCATTAGCTAGGTGCAAAGATCGAGAGATGAAGTCAATCAAGTTGAAGAAAAAGGACCAAGCGAGAGTTGAGAACTAAGAGCGCTGATGATTTCATCGCTCGCGCGCTAGTAGGTAGACCATCGCCCATACGTTGAATTGTCAAGCATACGCTAAATTATCCACCATACGCTAAATTATCCACCATACGCTAAATTATCCACCATACGCTGAATTTTCAAGTATACGCTGAATTACCAACCATACTCTGAATCATCAACCATACGCTAAATTATCCACCATACGCTGAATTTTCAACCGTACGCTGAACCATCAACCATACGCTGAATTACCAACCATACGCTGAATTACCAACCATACTCTGAATTCTCAAGCTTACGCTGAATTCTTAACCTTGTGCTCAATTACCATCCATACGCTAATGTATCAACCATACGCTAATGTATCAACCATACACAAATTCCATCACCCACACACTACTGTACCCATTTCTCTAACCCTTCATATCTAAACTTACCTAGCAAACCTTTCATTAGCACGGGGCATGGGAAGAGATGTCGACAAGTTCTCTTCAGACGCAGCAAATGAGTAAGGTCGAATCATAGTATAATCCTCCTTAGGAGTCCCTACCGACTGAGACCGAGAAGGCGGAGCGGATGTGAAATAATCGCTGTCATCTTCATCAAATGGTGAATAAACCGAACTTCTAATGCGGTCCGCATCCCCATTTCGAAATGGATTGTTTGAATTTAACGCTGTCTGCGTTCTAGTAGCCATCTTCTGTATATTGAACTCTGGCAGTTGTTGTTAATTTGTGAGGTCAGACGTCTGAAAAAACCTCTGATGCCGCAACCAAACTGTAGATGCCAAATAGAAATTTTTTTGGCGTCGTGTTTTTTTGTTGTTTTTTTTTTTTTTTTTTGGAAAGAAAGTTATGATAGATCTCTCAGTGCAAAGTCCCAGACTTGAAAGTGATAATAACCAGCGACCGCCCAACTGAAATTACAGTCTCCAAATAACCCCTAAGTTCAAGGATTATGACTTGAGGTGGCCTTTTTCAGTCACAGCTCAAAACTAAACACTGACACTCAACACAGAAGCCAACCAGCAGCACTTTGCGTTTATGATATAGTCAGAGCTCTAATTAGTTCTAAACTAGACTATTTTTTTCGCCTAAAATCGCTTACAAACCAGTTCAGTTTCACGATCCCGATGACACAACAACAACCAATCCCAAAAAAACCTAACCGCTAGAAAAACACTAACTAAGCTCTTAAGGGTGTCTCGGAGGACAATAGGTTGCCTTAATAAAGGCCTGATAACCTCGGTTTAAAATTTAGCTAATGTTTGGTTTAATATTAACCAAAAACAACAACAACCGAATCCTCCACTTCTCCTCGTCTCTTGATGAACAAATTTCTCC